>CAJPEX010005223.1:0-17349 GCA_905338405.1 Notodromas monacha | reverse complement strand
TCTCTCCATATATGGAGAAAAGAAAATAATCGCAATTCGGTTTCTGGGTTACATGGTCTTCTGTGGATTTTTCAGCAGGGCGATTTGAAATTGCTTCATCTGCTTGTGTGTATGTGATGACCACGCATGCGACAAGAGCAACGGCTAACAACACCTTCAGTCCGAAAAACAAAAAAGCAGTTGAAAACACATTTTTTACTTTCATAAGAAGCTCTGGCGCTCACTTTTGACATTTGCATGTTGGTTGAGGCTGACTTTTTTGTGTCTGACAACATAGATTTTTTTTTCACTGCAAAATTGAGGATTGGTTGCTTTGGAGTTGGAGCAGCGACTGTGATGATTATGCGAGTGGAAGCAATATTTATACAGAAAAGGGACCATATAGAGACCAATGGAGTCAAGCCAGTCTGCCACTGCATGCTCTGATGAAACCAGCACATAGTTTCGCGAATTATCGGCAGGATGGAACAGCGCATATCCCAGGGTTTGGTAATGCATCCTACTTAGCACAAGTCCTCATTCCTTTTGTGCTTGATATCCACTCATTGCGTGTGGATTTCTTCGGGTAGGGGGGGAGGGGGTTCAGTTCGAAGGTTTAAAGCAGGAATTCATTGTATAAAATTTTTTATTGTAATTCCTGGTTGATTAATTCTTTTACGAAATAAAAAAAAATTTCAGAAAAATGAAGTAATTGAAACGGGATAAGTCAGAATATGGGACTGTATATATGGCAGGGAATTTGGTGTGCACCAGCTTCTTATTCGTGCTGGAGATTGACATTATGTAAATGCGTAATTTTTTCAGTGTCATTTCATTATTATTCCACCATTTTCATCGACAGCTGCCATCACAGCCCTCACTTGCAATGAGAATGTGGCTACTGGGAAGGCGGTTGACCACAAAAAGGCAGAATTACTGTACCTTACTGGAAAACATGGAAAGAACCTCTTGGATCATTACCTTGCTCATTTGAGGAGTTTTGGAGTAGAAGTTGGGCGTTACCAAAAAAAAAATCTTATAGATAGGTGCCACCGCTGCTTCCACATATTTTGAGGGGAGAGAAGACAGCTGTGTGAGTGACTTTTGTGAGGATCTTCCACAAAAAGAACGCCCGCCCCCATTTAACTTGACATCAATATTCAAAAAAATGTGCAGGCTCAAATTGGCACACCAAACAAAATAGTTACAATAAAAGCCATCAAGGGAAAGGCAATATTGCGGAAAGGGTACTAAAGACAACCCTTGTACCAGGGAGAGACAAGTTACGAATATAACAGGCAAGTCGCAAAGTTTATGATTTCTGATGGGTGGCTCTCATTTCCTAACGAAGGATGCAAAAACACGGTAGTAAAGAACTGAATAAAAACTGGGCGCTAAAAAATTTGGAAGTTCCTGTTGAAATGTTTCACACAAAAGAAACCAAATGTTATGCATGATTCAAAGACAGACTAAAATTCTGGTAATAGCATCATGAATTTACAACGCAACAGGAATATCTGGCGGAAATCATGTACATGCTCTGAAAATCCCTAAACAGAAAACGTAGACAATGAGCAAGGCCAGAGGGAGAAGTCAGTCAGTCAGAGTTAAACTTGCAATTGGAGAATATCGAATGTACATGTCAAAGTGGCAAAACTGAAATACTTGTATAATTTCTTGTGAAGTTTTGCTGCAAAATGTTGTACACAAACTTATTTTGTGACAGGAGAAAACAAAGTTTTTGCAGAACTTTTCAGCTGGCCAATTTTTGTGTACATTATTCATTCTGTATATACTTCAAAGCATAACAAGGCCAAAAAGTTACAACTCAAATCACAAAAGGAGATTGTAAACATCTTTTTGACAGCATATGTTTTCACAAAAGTGGTAGCAGAGCATGGTTGCCATGGACCAATTTCTTTCTGCCAATAATTTGAAAAAATTACTAAGCCTCAAACAAGGCAAAGTGTGCTTTTCAGTTGAAAGGAATGTGATTCTCCAGTCCAACTAATCTACATTACAGGAACTGTTCAAGAATTACATATTTCAGTCCCTCCAGAAGAACAAAAGAAAGCTCAGAATGCAACACTTCGAAGAAATAATGAACAAAATCCTGAACCCCAGGAAACAATTAAGCGAGATCCAGAGCCTGAAATGGAATTCAAAAGACCTTTCATAATACAAAATACCATACACATCTTTAGTGGGAAACTGCATGCAGTTTCCTGATTGTGAATTCTTTGGCTCAAATAGGTGATTTTTGAAACCCATGGCCCTTTCAGCTTCCAAGTTTTTTTCCATTCCATCTTTGAGGTTGGAAGCAAAGAGAGCAAGCTGAGTGGTCTCTACTGCATGTATACTCTCATTTATAACTCCTAAATTTGGAGTACGTAATTTTATTATGAAATCATAACTTGCAATCTGATCATCATGTAGCTTGATATCATAGCCCAGGAAAACTGAGTGCAAATTTTGTTAGTGTGTCAGAAAGTGGCATGATAATAACATGCCCAACTTTGCATCAACTTCATTTCATTTTGTAACATGTAAATAAGTGTTGAGAAGTGGGTGCATACCACGCTGTTGTACTCCCAGAAGACATGAAGTTCACTCTGTAGGAAACATGTCCACAATTGCATGAGAAATGACATGTTCAAAAGTGACATGTTTTTCACATGTAAAAGTTGTGTCACTAAATAACATGTGAGGAGGGCAAAAAATTGGACATGTTTTTCACATGTACAAAAATGACACAATGGGTGGAGAAATCTGTACACCACAGAAAATGTGTCGATTATTTGTAAAAATTGAACACAAGAGCAGTCAATGTGTTTTTGAAAAATACTTCACTGATGAGAAATAAATTGTGGGTGGTACAGAGTATAATGTAACAATTTGTAGTCATATTAACAACCACAACACCCTTCACTTTCTGCACAACCCTTTTGAGCTAATGTATTTACACTGCGCTTGGCTGCGCCTGGTGCGCTAGCAATTATATTTCCCAACCCTGTTGTTGACGGAATACTTTCCCAACTGCACTCACGCTTCTTTCCTTTCAAATAAATGAAGTGTGACGTCCCCAATCCGAATCAGTTTCTATGCGGGTTCTTCGACCTCAGCCGGCCAAAGCTATATATACAGGTGCATTTTATGTTGCATTAAGTTTACTGCACCAGACTCTGTCCGAATGCTGAATCCACGCAGCTTTGCTTCATAGCATTGCATTGTATTGACTATGTGTGAAGACATAATGATTAACATTTGAAATACTCTCATGGCGTAACTTTTGTGTTTCCCTCAAAAGTCACAAAAAACTATTTAAATCTCCAATCCCTTCTTCCTTTAATTATAGGAAGTAGTTCTCAAAGACTGATCATCGTTGATCACTTTAAAAATTATAGTTTTTGGATAACAAATTTGGCGCAGCCATAGTTTTTTTTTGGGGGGGGGGGGGGGGGATCCCTAGAGTTGCTGCATTTAAAGTGCACAAAGTGTAGTAATACTTAAAGGTGACGCAAATGCTAGTGCAAGGAAGTGAATGAGAAAAAGAAAGACTGAGGTGAAAAGTGCTTTTGAAGAAAATTAAGTTTTTGAATTGCAGATCAAGAAATTAAATTTCTCACTCACAAATCATGTACAGATTTGTGCAAAAAAGTCAGTAATCAGTCAAAGGAAAATTTAGCTCAAAATCACTAGCCGTCCCTGAAAAAAGAGATCCCCTGCGCAAAAGTGAGAGTGTTAAGAGTGACTATGTGAGCTAAGTGTTTTTGGACAACCAACCCCTGATTAAAACACCATGTCATTGCCAACACCTAAAGTAGATGAAGTCCCTAGCATCCATTGGGTGAGAATAGCAAATGAATCTCCAAAAGCTGCGGTTGGGTACTTGACTGAAATAGTGAGGTTACTCCAAGCAGAGAATAACGGAGTCAGGGCCAAAGAAGATGTTGAGCCCAGGCTACCTGCTTAAATGAGAACCACCTTAACTAGGGAAATCAAGTTCTGAGCCAATCAGTTAACAAGTTACAATTCTATAATAGAGTCTCCCACTCCTAATTTGGCAGCGCTCAATGAGATTACGCTTGCCATTGAGACCACTCAATTATTGCTATTTGCTTCTCACCTGAAGGATGAGACAGAAACAAGAAAAGCTGAGGTTGGATTGGCCTTAGGCATTAGAAATCAACTGCAATCAAGAAAGCTTACTTTGAGTCAGTTGGATGACCCGACCAAAGACAAGGTAGTCTTTTTCAATATGAAGACTTAACGCAATTCTGGTGCTTAAAAAGGTGATAAAAAACATAGCCAATAATATTTTGGCAAATATCCCTATGTTCTTGGGAGCCAAAGGCACTTGGGTAGACTGGTGGAACAAAGTTCAACTAGCTCTAGCTGACTGCAAGGTGACCAATGCTCATATGAGATCAATAATATGCCAGAGAGTTACCGGAAAAGCTAATGAATTCTTGAACAATGCCACTCTGGGATTGTTAGACCAGCCTCATCCAACAGTAGTAATAGCTCTTGAAAAAGCATATGGTGGTTATTTGATGGGTTTGGGTGTGCTAAAACTGCAAAAGATATTGCAAGGTGACCTCAAAAGTATCCTAGATTATTATGTTTGCATTAAGAAAATTGGAATTGAGATGTTGGGAGAAGCCCCAAGTAAAATCAAAGTTTTATGAGTCAAGAATTCTGAGCCAAAAATAGTTGATAACCCAATGTTGGCCGAAGAAACTTTAAGGCACAAATGTCAATTGGCTCAAATAGATGAGATGATGCTGAGTCACTTTATGGCAGGCTTGCAACCTGACTTTATAAAGAGATTCAGCGTTGTCCCAGTTACCTTAGAGCAAGCAGTAGAGGCCACCACCAATGTTGAGAAACTCAGGAAGTTCCAACAGATGGCCAAGTCTTGTAGAGTTTTCCGTACTTTGGCAGTAACAACTAGCAATAGTCAAACAGTGCAAACATGTTATAATTGTGGACACCTGGGTCACTATGCAAGTGAATGTAGAGCATGTGGCAAAATTTGGTCTGGAGTCAGTGTGAGTGGCTACCCAGGGGAACAGAAAGCGTTGGCTCCCCCGCAAGGGAGAAGACTGATGCTTTCTCTCCCAGCAGACAGTGGGCTTCCGCGCATCACAAGGGGATCCCAAGATGGGAAATCCCCAAGCTGCATCAAAAGTCCTGATTCCTGATTGTCAAGCCCAGGTCAGGCCAAAGGCCAGGGCAAGGGACAAAAATGCAAGGGACAAAAGTATGCAAGATCACCCACCAGCAGCCACTCAGTGAGAATGGATAGGAGTATCCGAGTCCATTTTGCATCAAAAGAACAATTGGATGGCCTGCAAATAGAAGGGATTGAGGAGTTCATGGGCAACGAGTTAGGAAACAACTGTTGACTGGACCTTCCACATCCCCAAAGCTTCTGGTTGTTCTACTATCCACATCTGTGACTGCTGTCCCCATCAAATTCCTTATTGACACAGGATCTGAGGTATCGTTAATTTCTCCAATGTTCGTAACTAGTGACTCAATCACGCAAACCCCTGGTCTGATGTTGTCAACCATAGAAGATCAGAAAATACCCATTTGGGGATCGCTAGACACTATCTTGTGGTTTAAGGACTTACTCTTTGCCAAGGCAACTCTATTATTTACCGAGATAGCGGATCAGGCATTTGATGGTATTTTATGTCCAGAGTTTGTATCCCTTTCTTTGCGGAAAGAGATAAAGGCTTTCACCTCCAAAAGGAAGTGCGTAATATTGAGGGACTAAAAGAAGCATCTTTCCTAGTTTATCCGGCCAACACGTGCACAATACCTAAACACTCTCATTCCATCCTCTGGGTGAGAACTAGCAAGGATATAGGGCACGCTCTAGAGGACCAATTCATCTTGGTTGATAATTTCCAGAATGGGGGAATAATTGTTGCAAAAAGTTGGCTGAAGGTTCAAAAGGGAAAAATCTGGATTTCATGTTTAAACATCACCCCAGCAAATAATGGGGGCGTTGAGGTAGCAACCGTTTTGAGAATTGCATTGACAACACCGTTGCAGTGCTGTTTTCAGAATGGGGCTGATTGCCTCCAACGCCCTTTGGTTCATTGACATTGGGAGAAAGGGATGGCAAGGCGTTGACAACGCCATTCCCAAAACTTCTCCCAATGGTTTCAAAAAAGGCATTCAGGAATTGGCGTTGACTGCACCTTATTGCCAATGCATATTCAAAATGGGATTTTGAAATTTGGGCTGATTCCATTTTCAGTGGCATTGCAGATTACGTTGGCAATGCATTCACAATGGGAAGCCATATTCAGTGGCATTACAGAATGCTTTGTGTATGCATTGACAACGGCAATGTGATTTCAATGCGATTTTCCACCACAGGTGCTGATGCTGCAAAAGCACGAACAGCGAATGAATGTCAAATCAATGTAGAATCAACATTGAATGAATCTTGTACTAAAGGCAAATCATTAGCAAATAAATGTCAAATCTGTGTCAAGTGAACAGCAAATCATCAGCAAATCAATGTCGAATGAATGGCAAATCATCATCAAATCATAATAACCTTTATTGGATGAAACTCATTTCACCATCATATATGGTTGTTCCAATATTATTTGACCACCTTTTGAAGAACATTCTATGTAGTGAATGTACAACAATTCATGATACACATGATCATGAACCTTAAATTAATTCTATTTCATGTTGCACAATGTGGTTGAACATATGTTTCATTGCACAATGTATACTATTGTATTATTTCAATTGTTAGTGGACAATTGTTACTGTGCAAGGAAGTGTATAAGCATTTTGGTAATCCATTAATTCATTTTCCCATGTTATTGGTTCAACATAGGTTGAAGAAGAAGTAATTTCATATATTTTTGTATGTTTTGTATATATACACTAATAGCCCACACCACACCTTCCCCAAACTTTGAAGATCTGTAAAAAGTTCGCTAAATAAGATAGGAGGGTGTACAAAAAAAATGTTCCCCAAAATCAGGGCAATCCAATTTTTTCCTTGCATTGAACAATCATTGCTCCACAAACGCTTGCTCATCATTTGACATACACTTGCTCATCATTCAACATACACTCGCTCATCATTTGACGTACACTTGCTCATCATTGGACGTACACTCGCTCATCATTTGATCTTCAATTTGAACATCAAATGATGAGCAAGTGTACGTCAAATGATGAGCAAGTGTTTGTCAAGCAATGATCATTCAATACAAGGAAAAATTTGGATTGCCCTCATTTTGGGGAACATATTGCTTTTTTTGAACACCTTCCCATCTTAATTAGCAAACTTTTTACAGATCTTTAAAGTTTTGGGTAATTTTTTATGATAGATTTATTTTTTAACAGTATATGAAAATTCTTTGGAGCCAAATCCAGCTGCAAGAATAAGTTTGGTTCTGAATTTTTTACAGCAAATTAATCTTGAACATTGCTGAAATTTTTCATTCATAAGCAGAGTAGTTTTTAAGAAAAAATATTGCTAAAATTATTACATCAAGGCAGATGAAGCTGTGATTTTGTCCATGTCTGGTCAGCC
Organism: Notodromas monacha; assembly: GCA_905338405.1. Taxonomy (NCBI): domain Eukaryota; kingdom Metazoa; phylum Arthropoda; class Ostracoda; order Podocopida; family Cyprididae; genus Notodromas; species Notodromas monacha. The sequence continues at coordinate 9,788 of CAJPEX010005223.1, read as the reverse complement.
GCCAGCCGGTCAATTCACGGTCACGCACCTGCCAGTCAGCAACTGCCAGTCCCTCCAACCGCCAGCCAGGGCAGTAGTTGGTCTGTGGAATCCCCAGCCCACCAAGCCATGGTCCGGTCACCCGATTGTTGGGGCACCCAGAGGCCCCTTCCAATCCCCAGTCAGTTGAATCTTGGCTCTAAAATCCTGATCTTCCAGCGCATAGGAGATCAGTAATGCTTATCATGTACTTTCCCACAGTGTGTCAAAAAAAATTGTGAAATCCGGGGTGCTGGGCGCAGATTTTTTTTGCACAAAATTTTGTCTGAAAATTGAGAAAGCTGAAAAACTGTAAAGCAAAATATTACTGAAATGTACAGTCCTGATTGAAACATTTTTTCACAAATGTTTGGCTAAAAATGGAAAAAATGAAAAAGTTGGAAAATTTAGGATCGAAAATAACCTGAAAGTATTGCTTTCACATTCTTCCCAGCATTGGATCAAACAATTACTGAAATGTATGGTGCTTTGGGTACAGAATTTTTTTCTGAAAAATNCGTGAGTGCATAGCTATATGTGAAGGTGACTGACTCTCACTCAGATGGCCCAAGTTCAAAACCCAGCAGGAGCATCATCAGGACAGCAGATTCAAAGCAAGGGAGAAGCAGCAGCAAAGAATATTGTGAACAGAAAGCAGACAGATGAAGTGAATAAGAAAGAGGGAAAAGTATAACACAAAGAAGACAATATGAAGAAGTGGAAAGCAGGAAGGGAATGGAGAATTTATTTTTTATTTTTTTAGGGCTGTCAGACAGTGGGGCAATACCATTGGCATCACCTTGGGAATCTGTTTGCCAACCGCAATTGAATGGTAGGCAATATTGCCCTTTTTCTATTGCCTCTCAGGCTCAACAGTCTCAACCCTGTTGGCAATGGCTTCCAAGCCTGTTTCAAAATGCCCCCTGCCAACATTATGTAACAGTTCTCAATCGTGTTCACAGCAGGATCTGAACCCATTGGTCAACGTCTGCCTTCAACGGTGGGGGACTAGACGTTGAGTGGCGACCAAGATGACGTTTTCACAATGTCCTTGCCAAAACAGCATCACATTGCCCTACCAACGTGATTCCCAATGTCAAAATTATTGAAAAAGTTGGAAAATTTAGGATCGAAAATAACCTGAAAGTATTGCTTTCACATTCTTCCCAGCATTGGATCAAACAATTACTGAAATGTATGGTGCTTTGGGTACAGAATTTTTTTCTGAAAAATGTTGGTCAACAATTTGAAAATAAGATCAAAAAAGGAAAGTATTCATTTTTCATTCCATCCGACATTGGGCCAACAAAATCACTGAAATTGGGTGTGTTGGGTGCAACATTTTTTTAAATAAAATTTTGGCTAAAAATTTGAACATTTTTAGAGCTGAAAAATTGAAGAGAAAAATAACTTTAAGTATTTCTTTGACCTTTCTAACATTGCATGAAAACAATTTTGGAACAATATTTTGGCTAAAAAATTTAAAATCTGAAAAATTGAAGATCACATTGTACCCAAGTGAATTGAGCAAATCAAATTTATTTCAGAGGCGTGTTTTTCACAAATGAAGAGGCATTCTAACAAGAACATATTTTAAAAAACAAAAATTTGTAAAAAAAAATGTTTCAAGCAGGACTGTACATTTCCGTAATATTTTGCTTTACAGTTTTTCAGCTCTCTCAATTTTCAGACAAAATCTTGTGCAAAAAAATTCTGCACCCAGCACCCCGGATTTCACAAATTTTTTCAACACACTGTGGGAAAGTACATGATAAGCATTACTTGATCTCCTATGTGCTGGGAGATCAGGATTTTAGAGCCAAGATTCAACTGACCAGGGATTGGAAGGGGCCTCTGGGTGCCCCAACAATTGGGTGACTGGACCCTGGCTTGGTGGGCTGGGATTCCGCAGACCAACTACTGCCCTGGCTGGCGGTTGGAGGGACTGGTGGTTGCCAACTGGCTGGTGCGCAGCCGTGAATTGACCGGCTGGCGGCTGACCTGGTACCAATTTTTTCATGATTGAAATGGAGGTGAGGATCATAGAAAATAAATTCATGAACTCCTTTCTTACCACACAAATATTCCAGCTCCTGATTTTCTGAATCAATATGGAAATACCTCATTTAGTATGAGTAGCATACCTATTCTCATTGGATCTAGCTCGTGAGTGCATAGCTATATGTGAAGGTGACTGACTCTCACTCAGATGGCCCAAGTTCAAAACCCAGCAGGAGCATCATCAGGACAGCAGATTCAAAGCAAGGGAGAAGCAGCAGCAAAGAATATTGTGAACAGAAAGCAGACAGATGAAGTGAATAAGAAAGAGGGAAAAGTATAACACAAAGAAGACAATATGAAGAAGTGGAAAGCAGGAAGGGAATGGAGAATTTATTTTTTATTTTTTTAGGGCTGTCAGACAGTGGGGCAATACCATTGGCATCACCTTGGGAATCTGTTTGCCAACCGCAATTGAATGGTAGGCAATATTGCCCTTTTTCTATTGCCTCTCAGGCTCAACAGTCTCAACCCTGTTGGCAATGGCTTCCAAGCCTGTTTCAAAATGCCCCCTGCCAACATTATGTAACAGTTCTCAATCGTGTTCACAGCAGGATCTGAACCCATTGGTCAACGTCTGCCCTCAACGGTGGGGGACTAGATGTTGAGTGGCGACCAAGATGACGTTTTCACAATGTCCTTGCCAAAACAGCATCACATTGCCCTACCAACGTGATTCCCAATGTCAAAATTATTTGCTGGGACTGACTGGGATGTAAAAGTTACCCCGCACATGATGGTTGGCATGGGATCCATGAATGGTATCAAAATGGCCACTTGATTGATGACAAAACCAAAGAAAAGAAAAATATATGCAACATCAAAAAATGCAGCAGCAAATGACGCCAAGAACAAAATACATGGGAAATTAGAGAAGGAGAATTTAGAACAGCTCATTGACAAGAATTTAGTCTAGTCTGAGTGTCCTTCAGAATACATCAAAACAGTCTGCAAGATGCTGCTTGAACATTGGAATGTGTTGGCAAAAAAATCTGACCAACTTGGACTGTGCCTCATGTCAGAGGCAGATATACCCCTCAACACGGATTTTCCAATTTACACCCAACAGTACCCTATCCCCTACAAAATGAGGTCATTGTTAGGAAAATATTTTGAAGATCTCCTCAACAACAAGATAGTACAACCCTTCACTTCTCCTTATAACAGCCCAACCTTAATGATCAAGAAGAAGGATGGGGGATGGAGGATGGTGGTCAACTTTTGCAAGCTTAATGAGCATGTGATAACTGACCCACATCCTTTGCCTAGAATTAGTCAAATATTTGAAGAACTAGGATTGGCAAAGTTCTTTTCTGCCCTTGATTTGTTGCACAGATTTTACAATATTAAAATTAGAGAAGACAAAGATGGAAAACCGCTTTTTCCACCCCCATGGGCCATTACAAATTTGTAAGGTTACCCATGGGTCTGAGAAATAGTCCCAACCTATTTCAACGCTTAATGCACTTGGTGTTGGATGGATGTTTAGGATCATATGCATACATTTACGTGGAGGACATAGTGATCTACTCCAAGACAGCCAAACAACACATGGTGTATTTAGGAGATATCCTATGCCGACTAAAAAAATCCAGTTTAAAGATGAAGTTTTCAAAATCTCAACTGTTTAAAACACAGATTGAGTATCTTGGTTTTCTAATTATTAATGAGGGTATTGAAGTAAATCCGGTAAAAACGTATGCAGTCCAAAACTTCCCTACGCCAAAGAATATCAAAGGCGTTCAAGCTTTCCTTGGACTAGTAGGCTATTTTAGATCATATATTAAGGATTTCACAACCAAGGTGAAGCCCTTGTACAGCCTGCTAAAGAAAGACAAGGAATTTAATTGGGGAAAAGAACAAGAAGAGGCAAAGAAATGCCTGACAAAATGTCTATCAGATGCCCCAATTCTGTCTTTCCCTGATTTTGACAAAGAATTCATTTTAACAACAGACGCATCAGGACACGCTATTGGCGCAATTCTGAAACAGAAAAAGGACAAAAGGAAGTCCTTGTAGGATGTGCTTCTTGCACTCTGAATGGAGCTGAATCTAGATATTCCAATACCAATAGAGAACTCCTTGCAGTTTATTATGGATTGTCCCAATTCAGGTCTTACCTGTGGGGACATAAATTTAAGATCCATACAGACCACATCGCGATCCCATATTTGGCCCAACAGAAAGATAGTGACAGCAGGAGAGCCATTGGATGGTTTATGGCCCTCAACAAATACAGGCAACCCCTGGTTAATGAACTTAATTCGTTCCAGGAACTAGTTCAGTAACCGGGGGTTTGTTTATGGAAATGAGATCCGCCGTAGACTTACATGTTAAAAATTTTAATTCGTTCCAAATTTTCAAAAATATTTCCCAATAACTAAACTTTGAAAATGTGTCATGAATTTAATTCTGAACCGATTTTCAAATACTTATCAGCATTGCATGCGCAAGAATGTCCTCTAAATTTCCCCATTTTTAATTATGCCAAAATCTGAAAATGTGACAGAATTACAATCCAAAATGTTAAAACATTTTTGAAAATTGTACAAAAATCATCAAAAAAGTTTTTACTTTTTGAAATTTACCTGTTTTAATTTGCAAAAGTTTTCCATGAAAAAAGAGTAAACTTTTAAAACATCAGTGTGCATGACAACCTGTAAATATTTTTTAACTTTCATCAAAAGCAAATAAATTAGAATGAGATAAACTAAAAGTTTGAATTCTTCTTACCATTTTTCTTCAAAATTTTTCATATTTTAAACTTTGCCAAAAAAGTAATTATGCACTGAAACACACATTTTTAACTGCAATGGAAGCACCATGAAGTTCCCTACATTTACCATTTTTAAACCTCAAAAATAATTTAAATTGACAATAAGGTGAAAAGGAGAATGTATAAAACCTTTTCTAAATTCATTCTTACAAAATTATTTTTTCTTTCAAATCACAAAGTTTATGCAAAATTTCCTTCTTCACCAAACTTCAAATTCTCAAAGAGATGAGAGGAAAAGATATTTTTCTGAATTTTCATGTCTTTTGTTGAAAAATCTAGCCAATCATTTTTAAAGCTTAAAAATAATTTAAATTGACAATAAGGTGGAAAGGAGAATGTGTAAAACCTTTTCTAAATTCATTCTCACAAAATTATTTTTTCTTTCAAATCACAAAATTTATGCAAAATTTCTTTCTTCACCAAACTTCAAATTTTCAAAGAGATTAGAGGAAAAGATATTTTTCTGAATTTTCATGTTTTTTGTTGAAAAATCTAGCAAATTAAAAAATGTATGAGAAACAAACTAAAACTTCAAATTTTTTCTCTAATAACTGTGCCTCATTGTTTAATTTATTGACAAAGCATAAAATGCAGGTGTTCTACAAATACAAAAAGTCAAAGTTTTTTTTAATCTTCCAAGTTTCTTTAAGAAAAAAGGAACATTTCATAAACATCCCCTCTCAAAAATTCCCACTTCTTAAAAAGGGGAAACAAACCCCATTTAAAAAATGGGGAGAATTTCTCCTGCTTCCCAAAGAAAGAAAAGAGGAGGAAATTAAAAAACACCTTTTTTGTAAAAAAGGGGAAATTTCTTTTCTGGGTTGAAAATTAAAAAAAACTGACATTCTGAAACTGCACAACCCCTAAACTTTATGCACCCTCAATACATTAAACAATGAAGCAGTTCTTAGTCATTCAATTACAAAATTTAAAAATTCCAGTTTCTTACTGTAAATTCTTTAATATTGTACATTTTTCAACACAAAACTTAAAAATTCAAAAAAAATTCTGCAAATCTAATCCCTCGGAAAACTCAAAGTTTGGTGGAGGAGGAAATTTCCCATTTTAAAATATTTAATGAGGTTGTATGTGCAGAGAAGTTTGAAAATGTTTCATGCTCAAAGAATTATAGCTCATAGAATTATAAGCAAGAAAGTAGAATTTGTTTGATTTTGCAATTGAGAGACTAATCAGTTTTCTTCATTGTTTCATGTATTGACAGTGCATGAAGTGCTCAGTCATTATCAGAAGAAGCACAGTTAAAAGAGCACATTGTTAAAAGAACCACAATTATTAGAGAAATCAAAAAAATCAAAGTTCTAGTTTGTTTCTTATAAATTTTTTAATTTGCTAGATTTTTCAACAAAAAATATGAAAATTCAGAAAAATATATTTGCCTCTAACCCCTTTGTAAATTTGAAGTTTGGTGAAGAAGGAAATTTTGTATAAATTTTTAGATTTAAAAGAAAATATTTTTAAAGAATGGATTTAGAAAAGGTTTTATACATCTGCCTTTTCAACTATGTCAATTTGAATTTTTTAAGGTTTGGAAAATGGAAAATGTAGATAACTTCATGATGATTTTTATGGAGTTAAAATTTGTATTTCCTTCCATAATTAATTTTTTGGCAAATTTTAAAATATGGAAATTGGGAAGAAAAATGTAAAGAAGAATTCAAAGTTTTTAGTTTAGCTCTTTCTAATTTATTTGCTTTTGATGAAAGTTGAAAAATATTTACAGGTTGTCATGCACATTGACGTTTTACAAGTTTACTCTTTTTTTCATTGAAAAATGTTGCAAATTAAAACAGCTGAAATTCAAAAAGTAAAAACATTTTTTGATGATTTTTGTGCGATTTTCAAAAATGTTTTTACATTTTTGATTGTAATTCTGTCAAATTTTTTTATTTTGGCATTAAAAAAAATTGAATGTAGAAAACATCTTTGCGCATGCAATGCTGCAAAAAATTTAAAAATTGATTGACAATTGATTTTTTAAGAATTTTTTGAAGTCAGAAAAACGGACCGCGGTTCGTTAACCGAATGACGGTCCGTTAACCAGTCCACTCCATGAAAAATGGGCCAGATTTTCAGTGGTTCATTAACCAAAAATCCGTTAACCGGACGGTTCGTTAACCGGGGGTTGACTGTATTGCTGTGGCAAGTGGAGACTGTGGCAAGTTGTGACAGCATCAAGTTCAACTGCTGGCAGCAGGTTTGGTCTGAGGCAAGTTAGAAAGTGGCAAGTTTCACCAACACATATTTTCACACTGAAATGCATCCCAGGTAAACTCTTATCAGATCCCAATCAGAGGATTACCCAAAAACCAAGTGAATTATATGCCAATATGGAAAAAAATGTTTCTCAAAAGACCTGCAAGTTAAAAAAATTGAAGAATTGGCTATTGTTTGCCTCATACATGTAAAATGCAACTTAAAACAGCTAAAATTCAAAGAGTAAAAACATTTTTTGATGATTTTTGTATGATTTTCAAAAATGTTTTTACATTTTTGATTGTATTTCTGTCAAATTTTTTTATTTTGGCATTTAAAAAGTAGGAAATGTAGAAAACATCATTGTGCATGCAACGCTGCAAAAAATTTGAAAAATTGATTGACAATTGATTTTTTAGGAATTTTTTAAAGTCAGAAAAACGGACCTTGGTTCATTAACCAAATGACGGTCCGTTAACCGGACCACTCCATGAAAAATGGGCCAGATTTTTGGTGGTTTGTTAACCGAAAATCCGTTAACTGGACGGTTCATTAACCGGGGGTTGACTGTACAAATATACAGTGGAATACAAAAGAGGGTTAGGCATTCCTCATGCCAATGCTTTAAGTAGATTCCCACCGGTGAAAGCAAAAAAGTTATGCACATATTTATCACCTGCATTCAAAAGAACAGACTTGTTGATGTAAATATCCAGGGATCTCATTGCAAGAGAGACAGAGAAAGTGGGCAATGCCCCTGCAGTCTATTTGGGCCCCCAAAGAAAATACTGACTAACAGGGGGACAAACTTCTTGAGTAGCATATTCCAGGACATGGCCAGGTTTATTGGAGCACAAACTACAACCACCAGAGCATATCAACCTCAAGGAAATGTTCAAAATGAAAGAGCCCACCGCGAGCTTCACGAGTACAGTATTTGCTTTATATTTGGATCCTGATAACAGGCTAATGTGGGACAAATTATTGAAATTTGCCGCATGGGTGCATAACTCTTCAAAACACAAAGCTTTGAAAGCTTTGCCTTTCGAAGTAGTTACAGGGATGAAACCCCAAAATTATTGGGTTCCAATGTTCATGGATGAAGCACAACTCAACAAAATATAAAAATGAGAGCCAATTAATGGTCAAACATCCAAGAATACATACAAATTGCCTTATACCAGAAATATACAATTTAGACCAAACTGTCATTACACTGTAATTAATGGACCATTTTGTGAAATGACCGCAAGACTAGAAAAGATTGAGATGAATGCAATTAACAAGATCCTGGCTAATTTCCCTGAAATTAAATCTATCATAGAGGACATCAGCAAACTACAGCTACATTTTTGGGATAACGGTTATATTTATCTCATTGTTTTAATACTATTACTAACAATAATACGCATAGCAATTGTATATTTTTGTTTTGTGCAAATATGGTACGTGTTGCAGAGAAGAAGGCATTCAGAAGCAATTGACTCAAATGATATGTTGGCACGTGTCGAATTGGTCATGGAGTCCATCCCTTCCGGACCCGCACCAAAATACCCCAGAATCCGCATGAACCCTTCCAACGGAATCCTTCCCCTGAGCACAAACTAAGAAATGATGTGTATAACAGGATTTCTCTCTTTACAAAGCTCTTTTTATTGATTGATTCCTAATGGTTACACGCCTAAATCATTGGTCACTGAAACAAAGTCATCCAAGCTTGCATCAACCAACAGTTCTGGAGCATCATCAAAAACAGGTTTGAGATCCACCAAAACCAACGCTGAAGTCACCGGCAACATCAAGATCCTCCTTGCTTCTTCCACCAACCTCAGGAATGGCAGAAACCAAGGCTGAGAACAAGAGGAAACAGGAAACACAAAAGAAAGCCATGCAGTCATGCAACTATGATGCTTCAACAGCTGAGTCTTACTTGGTTTGAATGAAGTCATGCAAGGAATGCGTGACCTAATGGTTGCAAAGCTATCATTTATTTTGTTTATGGTGGTCTCATGTACGACAACCGGATTTGGAGTTAGATCTTGCATCTCAATTTCTTCAGGGTTTTTCTTAGTTTTAGGTTTAACTTGAGGTTGTTGTTTTGGGCAATACTGTTAGTAATTGGTTAACAGATGGGCAAGAAAAGTAAATTCATGCAAAGAATGCGTTTAACAAAGGAAAAAGAACAACAAAAGAAAAGGCAAAGTACCTTCTTCCTTAGGTAATATGCCAACCATCCAGTTGCCAATCCAAAAACTGTGAGGCTCAGGCCACTTATCAAGCCAATAGCCCAGTTGGAAAAAAGCTTGGTAGTAAACTCCGCACCCAACGTCGCTTTCCCCCAAAACCCTCGAAGTAATATTAGCTAGGTCACCGGAGAAAAGCTTTGTTTCCAGAAATTCAGAGAAGTTGTTAAGTACAGACAGCAGAATCAAAGGCTTCACAGTGACTAAAAACCAAAAGAACAAGGAAAAATTTGAAAAGAAAACCCAAGGAAATTTTCATGTTACCCTTACCAGGGGTGGTCACAGGTTTTTCTGTATTTTTAGCAGGAGCCAGAGTGGAAGGAACAGAAGGCGCACTGAATATGTGAACGGTCACTGGCAATGCCTCTGTCACAGACGTCAACAAGGAAGAGGGCTCTGTACCAAACAAGGATGCCCCAACCGTTGTGTAGTCATATTAACGACCACAACACCCTTCACTTTACGCACGACCCTTTTAA
>CAJPEX010005222.1:0-17351 GCA_905338405.1 Notodromas monacha | reverse complement strand
CGCTCAGAAATTATCTTATTTTACAGTTTGAAGGTTGATCCAAAAATTCAAAAAATGGAAAATGTTGATCAATCATTTTCTCAGTTTCTTCTGCCACATATCAAGCATAAAATGATCGTAACATTGGAGGAATAAGTCAGCCAAAAGATTATTTTTTCTGCGGAAAACCAAATAATCCAGGGGTTAACGGGATTTTAAAATTATTTTCATAGCTATAAGTAAATTAAATTTGAAATCCTAACCGGTCCATAAATACGTATCCAAATTTAATATGCTTCCACAAATTTACCAACTTGGGGGGAAATCAATTATTGAGAAGGAAAAAAAAAACAGTCAATGATTCGTCAAAAGATCCAACGAAAGCGAAAAATCGGGCCAAAAATAAATCACTGCTTGTCATTAATTGATTACTCGATTCTTTATATGATACGCGGAATAAGGAAGAAAGACTTTCGAAAATGCTCACAGTGGACATGAGTGAGTCCAAGACCGAGACAGCAAACGCAGTGCCGCAGGCAAAGGGCTGCGTGAGGTACAACTCCGTGTCCGGGTCGTCATCATCGTCCTGGTCCAGAAACTGCACGTTGCTGTCATTGACCAACTCTGCAAAAATAATCAGGACTCGATTAAAAAAATAATAAAATAAAGCAATAATGGTTTCCCAAAACCCAAACCTGTGATCATAGGCACATTCGATCCAAACACAGACCCGCGTCGTTGGAGCACAATCGGGCTTCCTGCGACCCCGGTCACCGCCGTTGCTGTTGATTATCGAAAATACACGAGAAAAAAATTAACATTCGTTCCAATCAATAATTTTCCCATGCAGTTTCTACACACAGCTTGTTTAAGCATGAAATGCTTGTGATTTCCAAGGAAGAGAGGTCAGTCAAAATAATAATTTTTTTTTTTTGCGCATGGAGAAGTGAAACTTTACGCCTCGGGCGATTTCTTTGTCATTTTCTTGCTGTTAAGTTTTGCAATATAATACTCAGGAATGAGCCAAATTTTTTCTGAATCCAGCAGAAAAGTCCACACACACAAAAAAAGAAATAATTAAGCTCTATTCGTCTCAAGATTTTCAATATAAATGCTATACTTCATCGTTGTGATAAATTCGTTTCCCTGTTGTGTAACTTCGTGGGGAAAAAATGTCGCCTTTATTTAATTTCGTCGCATTTTCGCAGGTCAACAAACATCAGAGCGAATAATTGTCGTCTATATACCTTCTCGCAAATGAAAAACTTTACGATATCCTCGTATACCCCAGGTTTTTTTGTCTCGTTTTTAGTTCTTTATTTTATTTTTTGAAAAAGGGGAAGGGGAGGGGCTCCATCCTGACTCACTTGGAAGCACACCTATGGTGTCGTCAAAGGTCATGGCCTTGATGTTGAGCGAGGCCAAAATGGCCTCTTTGTCGGCCAACGTCGGGTCGTCGTTGGACGGTATTTTCGCCGACAGGATGACGCACATGTCGCACAAATTCACATTCACAGCCCTGAGATCCGCTCTGCTCAGCGGGGATCCCTGATGGAATACATCGACAAGCAAAAAATAAAAAAATAAAGGCGGGGATCATCCAGCAGAGGATCTCAAGAGTTACGATGAGGTCAGATGAAATTATCGTTGACCTCCCGAGAGGAAAGGAGCCAGAATGCTATAAAACAATTCATGCCGGAAATATTTCTCGCTCGGCCATTTTCGAAAAAGGGCGTTTTCGAATAATTATGGCAATGGTGGGGAAAAAGATTCGAAAAGGGGTGAAGAATCAAGTTTTCGGCTTTCTCTGCTGCTGGTGTTTCCAAAATGTTTTTTTTTTTTTTTTTAATCACCGACCTTTTATATATGTTTGAAAGAAAAAATGAATGCGTCTATGGAATTTGAATACATTTCGCGTTCATTTCCTAAAAATTATTTGTCTCTGAATCCATCTTTTTAAAAATTATCAAGAATCTAAACTCACAAATGACTTTCGAATGTTCCTTCGCCTCAACTGCTGAAATTTCAGCAGATTTTTTTTGTATTTGCGCCAATATTTGCAATTTGAATAATCCAAAGAGAGGTAATTTGAAAATTACTGCTTTTGAGAATGTGTGACTTATTTAATAAATATTTCTCTCCTTCTTGAAATATTCACTATATACGTCGCTGCAAGAATTGAACTAGAGAATATATAATCTTCGTAGTAAAATACGCAATCTTCCGCGGTTTTTGTCACATTACATTACTTGACGTTTTGTTTTTCGTCGTTCGTCATTCAAAATAAAATTCAATTCTTTTCATCACGCGACCTTATTCTTAATTGAATCCTACAAATAAAATTTCGTTCGCACGATATGTGCGTATTATAAATATATCTGGGGAAATTTTATTCGCATGATGAACGACGTGACCAAAATTCAAAAAGTAGTTATGCGACGAAAATGGTTGAATTCTATTTGAATGACGCGTAGATCCATATAAAATACCCTGTATTACGATCCGGAAGCACAATAAATTTGAAATGAAACCCAAAGAATACGCTGGACAAAAGTTCACTCACGTTGAGTATGGAAATCTTGGGAAGGTTCTGGAGCATTTTCCACTCCCGTCGAATGTAGTCGACAGAACCGACGATGACGACGTGCTTGAGCTCGTGGTAATGGAAGTTGGATGCCCTGAGGGGCATCACCAGGTTCCGAAGGCCAATAAGCGGCGAGTCCGGGTCCGCAAACAGACACACGACCACGTGCCCATTCAGCACTGTCATGGCTGCCTGGTTCCGGTCCTGTGCAAAAAAAAAATAGATATAAATAAAAGACAAGAAATGAATTAGAAAAACAATAAAACGGTACAGCAGTGGAGCCCCGAAATTCGAAGGTAATTGGAGCTCGATGGACCTTGTTCTTACGGAACCGCGCCAAAGGGAACAATTACTTTCATCAAAAAATCCCTGTCATAAAGGCAAGGAACAAACAGAAAAACCAGGGCAAACTCAAAAGATTCTCCCTTTGGTGAAAATGCAACACATCATAATGCCACGACTTCCTCTAAATCTACACAACAAGCCTCATAAAAAACTTGAATGACACAAAGCGATGAAATCAAGATAAAAACCTTTCCTTCAAGAAATATGAAAGTTCTCTTCTTATGTCCAACATTTCATACTAACAGAAATGAGCTCAAGAAAGATTCACAAGTATTGGAATTCAATGAAGAGACCCTTTCTGAGATCTTGAAGGATCAAGATAAACTGTTGGCCTTATACGATTTCTCATCTAAGATTCTCTCCAAATTGTTTGTTTACCTGAACCTCATCTAGAAACAAGCTGAAGACCTTGTGCTTTACATTAATTGTTACTGATATTTTGTTTTCAACGTCAAGGAAGGAATAGGTGTAGGCATACATGTCAGATGTCCAGTTGTATTTTGTGGATTGTATTTTATTTTATTTATTTTTTATCCATTTGTGCTCTGTTTCCTGCTCTGCAGTGATTAAAATGTCATTGAGTGGAGTTGGGTTGGGTGGGAAGGGGGTTTGTTTGTGGAAATCTTGATTGAACCTTGTGAATGCTGAATAGCGGCAAATGAAGTGTTCTGTTCATTCATTCATTCATCCAAGAAATATTTAGAGCCATTTGCAATCGCATTATTTGATCTGTGTTTGAAGGGTGAACTTCATTTTTGTGGCAAAATGTGTCAATTATCCTTTTTGCACAGTTCTGCAAAGTTGTTGTGTTTCTTTGCATTTCTTTTCTATTAAAAAATTTTGTTGGAGCCTTTTTGAATTACCTATACACAATAGTCAAATTTCATGCAATAAGTGCCAAAACTTGTGTTATTTCCCTCCAAACATTGCCTGATTTTTTGCTCTCCAGTGGTTATCCAACAGATGTCAGGTTTGCCAATAATTTGTGAAAAAAATTGTTTGGACAATGTTTGGACCAAAAACAGACAACTTCATACTCCTAGCATTTTTCTCACATGAAATATTCAGAAAAAAATGTTAAAAAAAAGCTTCAAAGCCATGGCCAATTTTTGTCCAGATGCAGTCAAATTTCATGCAAGAGCTGCCAAAACCCCAAAGTTATCCAATTTTTCCTGCAAATATAATATGATTTCTTTCAGATATCATCTAACTCTAAACATTGACAAACAGTGTGACAGAATAATTTGGTACATTAATGTACAGCACCTGCACACTGACTGCTGTAAGATGGCAGCCATATTAATTCAATACTAGAGATTTTAATTTGTAACCTTCAAGGGTTTTAATGCATCAGGTGTGCAGAAGAACAGACTAAAAATGAGTTGTGTTGCAAGTGTGTGTGATTGTGAAGGTTATCTTTTTATCTGCTGTGCTTTGTGTGTTTTTGTGTGAATTGAATCTTGGGGTTAAACAAACTTGAAATACAATTCTATCTTTCACTTCTTATTTCATAAAAGAAATCCGGAGGTGAACCCCACAGCTGATTTTGTCTTTTATTTTCAAATGTCTGCCTCTTTTTGTGTGAATTTAACCCACAAACAGTATCATTGAAAAAAATTGGGCTACAGTTTTGGACCAAAAATAGACAGCTTCACATTGGAAGGTCTTTTATCACAGGAAAGGCCCGGAACAAAAAATGGCTTAAATAAAATTGACGTTTAAAAAAAGAAGCACTTCAGAAAATTTGGAAAAAATCTTTCAAAAATTCTTTTGGCCCAAAAAATAAGAAATAAAAAAATCGGACTCGAATAAAAGGGGTTTCTCAGATAAAAACAGCCAGAAAAATTTTTTTTCAAACAAAATATAAAAATTCCGAAAAATTAAATGAAAAATCACTCACAAGAATGCACTCATCAATGGGCTTTGCAGGACTCCAGTGGAACATGCCCGTGGAATCATACTTCATTTCAGTCTTTTCAAAGTCAAAGTCCCGGGCTTGGTCATCGGCGATCCCGACCTGCATCCCGCCGCCATTTTCCCGCCCGTTGGTACTCTGACTCGATCTGCTGGTCGGCCTATATTTCGTCGTCGTTTCATTGTTGTTGGTTTCACAGTGACAAAAAAAAAAACATACACACACACATACAAATACAATATGAAGAATCAGAGTGACGAAAAAAAGATACATCGAGAAAAAATCTCGTCCGAGCTGCTAATAATATCAGCTCCGAAGAAATTCTAATAATAATAACCGACATATACACGGATATACGAAGGAGTCTATAAATAGGAAAGTTCCCATAATAATAATAATAATAATGAAAGAAAGGGGTTCGTTCCAAGGTTTTGTCAATAAAAATGTTGCGGTCGTTTGCGTAACGATTTCATTGCAGCAATTCTTATTATTTTTTAATTAGGTTTATTCCTTTCTCGGTTCTTTGCTCATGTTTTACGCAGGAAAGGTGAAAGTTTACATAAATTCAATTTATTTTTATTTTTAAGGAACTCATCTTATAAATTGTTTATGATTTGCTAATTTTTTATTCATGGCATGGAAAAATGACTTCTGAACTCCTTCAGTAACAAATAAATCAAGCCAATACGGTAAACGATATCATGTAAAATATAAATATTTGTTTCGCTTAAAAAAAACCAAGCAGAATATTTTCACTATATATTGACGAAAATCTTGAACAAACCCCCAATTTTCCGCTGAAAAATCAAGTTCATCGACTTATTTTTCGCATGGAGACACACTTGATCTCAACATATATCTTATTCAATATTATTTTTATAAAAGAGGAGGGTTGAAAAAATCCAGATTATTTTCCAAGCAGTCAATTTGAGAAACAGAAGGAACATTTTTTTTGAATTTTGATCGTGAAAAGAAGGTCACCAGAAAATCGATAAGTTAATATAACTTCCGGTACAGGGAATCCGAACACACTCGAAAGGACTTGAAACAGATCAACATGCTGAACATTCAGGGAAAAAAAATGAAACTCATCATCAATCTGTCTACTACAATAATATGTGAACCCAAAAAAAAAAACTCCTGTGCAAAAATTAGATAAATAAAGCTGTTCATCACTCAAAACGTTAAAACAGCCAAACTGAAACCACTACCATACTTTCAAAAGCCAGACACTCCAAAAAATAAAAATACGAGCAAGACAAAAAAGTTCTGGCGATTTCTCTCCTTTTTCTAAAACGGAAAAAAGGGAATTGACTAAAATGGTCTTTTTTTTTCTCTCTCTCTCTTTTTCTTCTACTTAAACGTAGAAAAATAGAAGAAGTGATGAAGCCGTACATGAGCTTTTTGATCTCATAGGAGAGGTGATATCCTGCATAGGTGTTCCCATTGTTCTGGGCCCTGTGATGAAAAAGAGAACATACCATAGGGGAAAAAGCGAAATATTTTCCTGAACAAAAATGTATTCTGACAACAAAAAATCAGTAATTCTTTTTGCAGCACACAAAACAATCATGACAAGAAGAAATACCGTATACTCAAAAGCACCCCGCCGCAAAACCAAAGGAGAAAAGTCCCCTTTTTCCAGTTTCCATTTCAAAATCAAAAACATTTCTTGTGTTTTTTTTTAGTAATACAGTGAGACCTCAACATACAGATAATGAAACATATGGGCATTCATTTTTCAATGAAAAAAGCATGAAAAAGGCCCAACGTATGGGCAATGACTCAACATGAGGACATAGCGTGATAAAATTGCCAATAAATTTCAGGAAAATTGACTTTTACTAGACTTGATTGCAAGAAACAGATATTTCCAACCCTGAGATCTATGCAAGAAAAATTCTTTGGTTTTTACATATCATTTTCCCATCCATTTAGCTAATTAGAAAAAATTACCAATAACATGGACAGACTTCCTTCTCTCTTTGTGACTTGAATGTTATTTTTACAGATGTCAACATTTCAATGTACTGTACAGCGGTACACTATTCAATGCTCAAAATGTTCTTATTGAGTTGAAAATATATTCACTGAATCAAATTCAAGTGGCAAACAATTTTCTTTTTCATGGAATTCTCAAGAATATTTCTTCCATAAAACAGAAAATTAAAAATTATACAATGTGAGTCTATGGGAAAACAAGATGTGAGAAAAACTGGACAAAAATCCTATATCTTTTTTTGCACAGTGCTAAAAGTGTTGTATATTGTTGTGTGGATTCAAGAACACGTTTGTGCTTATTTTGGCAGGTTGCGCACCTGCCAATTTGGCTACCACTTTATTTCCTATCTTCTGACAAGCTGCAGGAATTGTAAATCAAAAATCCTTGGGCATCTTTTTTAGTTGTAAAAAACTTGTGAAAACCACTTTTTAGAAAAAGCCAGCATCTCTGCTTTTATCCAAGTACGTACATTTCTTGTCTGGAAAATTTTCCTTGGATGAAATTTGTACACAAGACTCAACTTGGGGACACTCTTGATGCAACAATTACATCCGCATCTGGTGATCTCACTGTATTCATTTTTTTTTTCAAAATATTTTCCTACTACACAAATATTTTGTGCAAGTCAGCAAGAAAAGCACAGAAGCGAGCGAAAAAGACATTGTCGCAATCGCTAGCGAAACTTTCAAACAATCTCGTTCATTCATTTTTTTTTAATTTTGTAAAATTTGTAAAAAATGAAAAGAAAGTGAAACTTACTTGGAATTGTCTGCTTCAGCAGGTGCTTTGGAGCTCGTGTGATTACTGTTGGAGCTTTTCGCCTTTTGCACAGCGTTGCCAGCTTTAATCAAACTGGGACTCAACACGGTCGAGTTCAGCTTGGCTTGAAAATTCACTGCCAAAAATGAAGCAAAAATTACAATGCGCACAATCAGTCACACGGAAAACAGGTAAAAACAAAAAAATGCATTCCAAACACTCGTCTTCAATCCATACCAAATAAGGAAAAGTTTAGTTTTCGCAGGGTTATTTACTTTTCAAGCAACGTCTACACATATTTTGTTTAATCAACAGTCGGGTTTTAGAAATGCTTCAGGCATCAAATAACCCAAATGGTTTTTCGGGGAGGGGGATTTAGAATGCACAAAAAAGGGTTCATGCAAAAAAAAAATAATATAGCAGCACGCTATATTTGAATGATGTACAAATGTTTCACTTTCTTTCCCGGATAATTATATTCACAAATTTCCCTCTTTTTCAATAAATTTTCGCCTTTTGATTACGGGTCAACACCGAAAACTTACCTGCCCCGTCACTCTGCTCCTTGGCTAGGTCAGCTAACGTATCCACATCAGAACAGAAAATGAGAAAATATAATCCGTGTTAATTTGTTTCAAAAAATGCTCTGCCAATTTTTCGCAACACATGCTTCAGAATACATACTTGCACGCCCAACCATCTGCACTGCTCTGACTCCTTTCTTAAACAGTGCCACTGTATTGTGTTTGTGTTTTTTTGCCAAAATAATATTTTGTTTTTGGTGAGCAAACCCATGATGCAGAATTCAGCGCAGGTGGAGCAAGAAACAAGACAAGAGAAAAAACAGGGTGGGTTAAAGAGCTATTCTGCAAAAAATATAAAAATAAAATATTAGGTTGCCAAAATGACTAGGAACATATTCCTAAAAAATCCTTTTTAGTTTGGTGCAAGATGTGCCCTTGATGAGGAACAGCGTGTGTGTTGTAATATTTTGAAAAATATTTCAATTTCCAAAAAAAAATATATAATAATAATAGTTTGTCACTTGGAAGAGCTGTTCTCCATCAAAGACTTTCCATCGTCGTATTAAGTGCTACGAACTCTAAAATATTCAAGAGTGAACCATCTTCTTTTGTCTAAGTTGAACAGGGAAAAATTCATGATTTAGTTCACGGAGTTCCAGCTAAAATAAAGTAGAATACGTAAGGCAAGCGAAGTGGTTGCCAAGTTAGTTTCTTTTTTTTTGGATCCCATAGGACTCAGAAAATAGAAACCGGAATCTAAAATTATAAACAAAACAGGAAAGATTCGACTCACAGTTTTTGCACTTGCACTTCTTGATGAGGGTCTCATCCTTGATGTCTTCATGGCAGTTTTTGCAATAGTAAAGAGCTCTGAAATGGATTTTAAAAAAGCAAGCTCATTTCAGCAAATTGCCAGAGATCTTGAAAAAAACATTCTTCATGCGGAGAAATTGCCACAACGAATTAGGAGAATTAGGATTCACAGCTCTGATATTTCGAGATGAATTCTCCGAATCGAAGTGTTTTTTAATGATATCAGATCATCAAGAAAAAAAAAACATTCCAGCAGAAGAAAACAGAAATTTGTTACAATGGAAGGACTTTTAATTTTTTTAATTCCTTCTTTCTCGGGCTAGAAAACGGAATCAGTGAAATAATTTTAAAAATGATTCAATCTATTTGTGGAATTTCAAATTTTTATATTCGATCTTTGTCGGGTTGGAAAACGGAATCAGAAAATTATTTTAAAAATGATTCAATGCATTAGTGGAGTTTCAAGTTTTTTCTCCTATTCCTTCGGGCTAGAAAACGGAATTAATGAATTACTTTAAAAAATGAATCACTCTATTTGAGGAATTTTAATTTTTTTAATTCGATCTTTCTCGAGTTAGAAAACGGAATCAGTGAATTATTGCAAAAAATAGTCCATCTATTCGTGGAATTTTAACTTTTTTATTCGATCTTTCATTATTTTTAAAATGATTTAATGTATTTGTGGAGTTTCCAATTTTTCTCCTCTTCTATCCTTCTCCGGCTATATATAAAACAGTAAAAAAAATTATTTAATGAATAATTCACTTTATTTTTGGGAAATTTTTGTTCTGACTCCATAAAAAAATATTCTATATGAGCCAAATTTCCAAGAAAACCCGTCAACAACTCGCCTTTTGACCTCGTCAGCCGACTGAGCAATGAAGAAACCCTGGGTGTGAGATTGTATTCTCACTCCTTTAGGGTTGATTGAGATCTTGGAATCCTGCCCATCTTCTTTAATTTCAATGGCCAGCAAGAGAAGCTTGAGCTTCACAAAACACAGCCTGGAAAACGCACCAGTCAAGCATCAACCTCTTTCAAACATTTCAATCCTTCCATGCCTCTGAATTCAGCAATTCAACAAATGCAGAAAAAATAACCAAAATGAAAACGTTTGGGAAGTGACGTGCAGGGTTTTTTTTCTTTTTGGTGACGAGTTTGGAACTATGAAGCAACAATTAGTGCCCAAAACTATTTCTCACGAATAGCAAACGATCAAATATTCAAACTCACAACAATCAAGACGCTGCAATTTCATAAAGATGCACCTTCAAAATAAAATTCCTATTCTGAAATCCAAGTTCGCGTTAGTGAAAACTAAAAAAATACGGGAAGTCTCTCACTGAAATCTCATCCATATCAGTGTTGGGCTTTTCCTGAAGAAAATATTCGTGGGATATAAAAGGAGCCATTCATAAATCTCTTTGTTGACCGTATCGTGCAAATAAATCCTGAAATACCAATTAAGAAAAGGACATGCCAAAATATATACCTCAATTTTTCTATGCGTTATAATTGCTACTTTTATCAGTTTGATCATATATTCCATGGATAATATCTTGTAAGATATTGAAAATTGGTAATCCATGCTCCGAAAATAAACTTCTTCAACTATAAATTTCTTGAAGTGCTTCATTCATGAAATTTAATACTGCCACCATTAAAAGATAGAAGGATAACCTTGAAAACCTCATTTTTCTAACCCCTAAAAAAAGGAACTGGGCGTAAATTCATCTCATGAATCCATGAAGCAAGGTCTAAAAATTCAAGAAAATCTTTCTTTATATACAATTATCCATCCGTTGTTGCAAAAATAAATGCTGGAGTATAATTTGTTATGCTAGATAATGAACTGAAAAATCCAAATTCTCAAATTCTCAGAAAAACTTGTCCTTGTACATCTCAGTGTGAACAGGGAAAGACCTTGGTTCACACACCCATTTTTTGGGAAAGCCTCCAAGGCTCTTTTCTATTGCCAAATCCTGGTTCTGTTATTTGTCCTTGGAAGACAGTTTTCCTGGCTTCTGAATCCATCAAAATGTTCACTCTTCTCTGAGCTCTCATACAAGACACTCCAGCCTTTTTGCAAATATTGTGTGTGTTGACTGTGTTCTCAAATTACAACAACCTTAAAATAGGGTGAAATTTCGCCCGGGTTATAGCCTGACCAAATTCTTTGCGACATTTATTTCTAAAAACATATTCTATTCAAATTTTACTAAATCATTTTTCAACATCTGTAGCACAAATTGAAGACAACAAATAAATCCTGAAACCAGAAAACTATTTGTTAGAACTTTGAAAAACATAAAACACCAATAAAAATGCTTTACATACCTTTCAATAAGCTGAAGTATTTTTTCAAGCAAACTTTTTGTGACACTTCAATAAAAAAACAACAGCAAATTCTCTAAAATATGCTTTAAATTCCCATGTTTAACTTTATTTACAGTATTGTACATTTCATGTAAAGTACAGTCAACCCCTGTCTAACGGACTTGATTCGTGCAAGGGATGAGTCTGTTAGACAAAAATTCCTTTACACGAATTCAATTACATAAAAAATTAAAAATTTCAATTTTNAAAAATTCCTTTACACGAATTCAATTACATAAAAAATTAAAAATTTCAATTTTCAACACTAATTTTAAACCAAAAGAAGTCTGTTTGGCGGATTTTGTCTGTTGGGCAGGAGGAAAAACTGCTTGAGAGCTGGTCTGTTTGGCAAAAATCCCTTACAGGGGAGGTCTGTTAGGCGGGGGGCCACTGTATAATTCATTCTTCAAATTCAGGCTTGGAGATATACCCATTTTCAACAAAGTCCTGAAACACCGTTTTTTATAGGTCTGAGTGCACATTTGTGCATTTTTTTAAATTTGGTAAATAGCTGAGATTTTACAACAACAAAATCTTGAGCGCCAAAAGTCATCCTGACTTCACATCCTAAAACTAGCAAAAAATCGTTTTATATTCGAGTTAATTTGGAAAAATGAAATAAACTCCTTGAGGTAAAATTAATTATTGGTCCAGAAGAGGCCTTTTGCAGCTCACAATAAAATGCACAGGTAGACACTCTCATCTGAAACAGTCTCGTCTACAAAAATTTTCTTGGTATAAGGATTTTGTTGTTGTTGTCCCGTAGGCTGCTTTACTCATTTTAAAGGGGTTCTGCAGCACAGATGAATTCTCTCTACAACGAAATTTTATCTTGTCCCCTGCATTTTGTTACGGAAAGAGTTCACCTTTATTTTTTTCAAATAATAAATGCCGTATGCTTCACAAATTACCCACATTGAAAGGCGTCCTTGTCTGCATAAGAAAAGCTCAACAAACATTTGTATACATGCTGACAAGAAAGAGAAACACAATTCATGAGACTTGAGGCAAAATAATTGTTGTTCCGCAAGCAACATTTTAATTATTTAAATATTTCTAGTACTGTACAGTATTATGCAGTACTCTAAAAATTGTTGAAATTGCAAGGCGTCCTGTTCCGCAGGAGACCTGATCAACGCTTTCCAAAAAAATGGCTGACATGAAAAAGAAGAAAAATTCTAATTCAAGACTTTTTGTTGAGAACTGTCCTTTTTCATTGAAATTTTAGCAGGACTCCATCCCCCAATATTCATCTGTGATTTGAAAAACAAAATGCAGAAAGCAGAAGACAGACTGAGTGTGATATGGTCAACTGCAAAGCGTCCATGCCATGCCATGCCATGCCATGCCATGCATTCCAATGAAATGAGAAAAATCTCCTTCATGAAAAAATAAATTGAGCATAAATGAACACAGCAGTCCTCAATCATGCACATTATACCCATATGCCAATAAAGATGAGTTTAAAATGCAGGTTTGCAATGATAATACAGGTGGTACCTTGCAATTTGACCATCCCGCAATTTGATGGTCAAATTTGCAGGGGAGGTTGACTTGCTATTTGACTTGCGTCAGTNGGCAAAATAATTGTTGTTCCGCAAGCAACATTTTAATTATTTAAATATTTCTAGTACTGTACAGTATTATGCAGTACTCTAAAAATTGTTGAAATTGCAAGGCGTCCTGTTCCGCAGGAGACCTGATCAACGCTTTCCAAAAAAATGGCTGACATGAAAAAGAAAAAAATTCTAATTCAAGACTTTTTGTTGAGAACTGTCCTTTTTCATTGAAATTTTAGCAGGACTCCATCCCCCAATATTCATCTGTGGTTTGAAAAACAAAATGCAGAAAGCAGAAGACAGACTGAGTGTGATATGGTCAACTGCAAAGCGTCCATGCCATGCCATGCCATGCATTCCAATGAAATGAGAAAAATCTCCTTCATGAAAAAATAAATTGAGCATAAATGAACACAGCAGTCCTCAATCATGCACATTATAGCCATATGTGTTATTTCTACTCAAATTTTACGTCCAAACGTTACTATTATGTCCACCATGGAACGTTAAACTGGTAGGGCGTTAAACTACCAGTTTAAACGTCCCCTCCAACTGAACGATAAACTGAACGCAGTCACTCATAAACAACTTCATTAGAAAAAGTTGTATTTTCTTTTCCATTGTGTTCATGCCTTCTGCATATTATTTGCTTGCAAGCTGCGTAATTTCATGAGCATTTCAGTTCCCTCAATTTTGGAGTTGTTAACCCTTGGATGGCAGCATCTTCCCTTCCATCCCAGGGAAAAGTCAGACTTTTTTCCCCTTGGGCATGCATAACATTTTGCACAAGGTTATGCAAACCCTGCCAGGTGGGGAATGGCAAAGTCAGATATTATCCTGGGATGAAGAAATGCTGGGGAAGTCCCACATTGGACTTTTTCTGCATGGACCTCTAACCTGGGCTCCTGGCTTCAACGCTTAAATTTAATCTTTGAATTGGGGAACAACACAAGGCCAGGGGAAAAAAAGTGAGCCTTGCAGATTTCATTGTCAAGTGAAATTTGTCTGTGAGAAATGAAAAAAAAAAATTTTCCAGGATTTTTCCCAACTTTGCCCTGCACACACTGTCATGGTTTTTTGAAATGCCATTCTTGAGTGCACCCAAAATCTGCAAAAAAATAAGTGCAACTTTTCCACAGAAGGGTTAAATTTCACAAAGATTGTGGGCAACAAGTTTTGACTCCAATTTCACCTGCTTTTCTCCATGTTTTTGTTTTGCTTTTGTTCTTATACAGTATTCTGAATTTTAAAATGCTTCTCACAATTCAACCAATTTTCAATTCAACCCTAGTTTGGCAACAGATCAGGGTCAATCAGTTGCAAGGTACCACCTGTAATAATAAGAAGGAAAAAAGAAAAAGAAGAAAGGGGAAAGAATGCGGAAAGAGCAGCAGAAAAGGAAAAAAAAAAAGACAAAATGCAGACACAGAAAGCCACTCACTCGGCAGCCTGGGGGAAAGTCAAGTTGACAAAAGTAGGCGACAGGGTCTCAGTGTACATCTCGCACCCGGTGCCGCAGAGGTAGTCGTTCTGCCAGTCGGGCGTCTCGGGCGACTGTGGCGCCGTTAATTTTAATTTGTGTGTGTGCGTGTGGGTGCATTTGTTGTTTTTTGTTTTGTTTTCGCCCCATAACCGACACCCAAGCAACAGCAACAACCACGCAAGAAAAAAGAAGAAACAAAAGAGGAAGAGAGAGAGAAAGAGTGACAAGAATGAACCAAATGAGAGCCGCATACAAAATATGTATATATAAAGCACAATGGAACACATGGATTTCCTCAGCTTTGCCGCTCGTCGCCTCCGTTATTTGGGAATTCTCGAGAGATTCATTTTACAGTGAAATCTCGTTGCAATGATTAATCTTGCAGGGACTCGAGAAATGAAAAAAAGTTGGCTACAGACTTATTTTATAAGGAATTTTCTTCGCAAGAAGTAATTCATTTTTGAACGAAAAGTATCGCGAATTAAATAATTTTCATCGCAAGAAAAAAATCTTGGGGGACCCGAGAAAAATAGGCCAAGATTTTTGAAGTAACTCATTCTTAAAAAAAAAAGCATCACCCATCAAATAAATGTTTTCATTAAAATTAAACTTTGGGGTTCCCCAGAAAAATTAGCTATTTACAGACTTACAAAATAAATTTTCTTCACAAAAAGTAATATATTCGTGAAGAAATAACACGCTTCAAAGAATTGTATTGTTACAATATGATCCTAGGAGGACCCGAGAATATTGACTAATATTTCGAAAGTGAATGTTCTTCGCAAAAATGACTCGTTCCAAAAAAAAAAAAGTTTCACGAATCATAGCATTTTTATTGTTGCAATATCTTGAGGGGACGTACCCAGAAAAATTGGTTAGGATTTTTGATGTAAATTAAAACGTAACTCCTTGAAATAAAATAATCAAGCATCAAATAAATTTCATCATTGCAATTAAACTTCGGGGTACTCCAGAAAATAAGCTAAATACAGACTTTCAGACTAATTTTGAATATCCAGCGAAAAATGTAAATAATTCGTTCGCAAACGGCCATCAAACATTATTCCCCAGCTCACGGAAAATATCACCAACTAATTTCTATACATCATCTGGACCCTCAATTGAAAAAAATATCGCTATAACGAGATTCCACTGTATATACAGGAGAAAACCCAAAACGTAGCCGATGCGACTGACGGCACCCCAAAAAGCAAAAAAAAAAAAACACAATAACAAACACGGAAGCAACGACGACGCCAGCAAGGAAGAAAAATGCGTGATCCTCGACACAGATGGCGACAGCAGCATAAATATTTAAAAGACGACACGACACACGACATCTCAAAGCAGTGTTCCCAACTAAATAAATATATAGAATAGGGATCATTTTTCTCTTCTTTTTCCGTGTTTACCCTCCTTTTTTTCTTCTTCCAACACAATAAGGAAACAACAACAACAACGCATAAATAATAATATGCTTCTGACGACGTGGGGGTTTCATGGGGGGTGAGGGCGGAGGGACAGGGAAGAAAGGGGGGGGGGGGGGTTTTTAACAGGTGAGGGGTTCGAAATGAAAAGAAAAAAAAAATGAAAATTTTTGCGAGGCCGTGCTGACGACGAACGAGCATTTTGGTTCGCAAAAACTCACTCGGCGGCCTGGGCAAAGGTCAGGTTGTGAAACGTTGGCGACACTGTTTCAGTGTACATCTCCATCCCTGTGCCTCGCAAATACTCATTCTGCCAAAACAGCGTCTCTGGAAGCTGCTGCAGGTGTGATAACATTGCCACCCCGAGCCCCCAGCCACACACGAAACAATAAATCAAAAAAACAAAAAAACAAACACAAACCCCACAGGCCCCGACTTACCCCACACAAAATATATATCACGCTCGCAAATGACAATCAACGACAGTAAAAAAAATTATAATCCTCAACTATGATCACGTTGTTTCATTTTTTTTCTTTTTTTTTGCGGTTGGGTGTTAAAGAGGTGAGGACGAGTGAGTGAGTATTTCGGGAAAGACGACGAAAATGAGGGTATTTTTTCGTTCCCTCCCTCCCTCCCTCTCTCTCTTTCTCTCATATTATTCCAATAAATATAATTACAATATTTCCTTATTTTCAGGGGAGTCGAATTTATGACGTTTTTCGTTTATTATTTATTTTTTTGGCGGTCAGGATTCGTTGTCAACTCACGGTTTTGTAGGATCTCATGGCGAAGAGATTGGCCATCATTGTGGAGAACCCTGCTCGGTCCGTCCTAACTCGCTACTTTGGGTCGAACTCAAGTCGGTCCGTTTAGTGCAGTAGCGGCGCAAAGGTTAGGGTCGAGCCCTATAAGTCGTTTATACGGACTTATCTCTCTTCTCAAAAAGTATGCCAAATTTATCCTCTCTTTTTTTTTTTTTTTTTTTTTGGTTGATGATTCTTGTCCTTTTTGTATTCCGTTGGGTACAATAACGTACATTCTGAGAAGTAAAGATATTCCCCTTCCTCAAAATCGCAGAGCCAGGAACATCCTGGCACCACAGTATATTTGGCAATAACTATTCCTGCTTCTGACTGTAAAGTAAAACCTTGTGAAGGTTAATTAATACCTGTCATATATAAGGAGCACATCTCTTAATATAATCAGATCAGTTGTTGTTAGCTGTGTTATTCCCAACTTATTCATTTACTCCTGCAAGTCGCAAGTCAAACTCCTTGAGTTTTCAATCAGTTGTGTGTCTTGAAATATATCATATCCCATTAAACTCGGAATTCCGAAATGGAATCCTAGTCCTGTCCCGGACTGAGTAAAAAAATTTTATTCCATTTTGACACTAGAAACTAAATTATATTATTAGACAATCTGTCCTCAATAAATTCGATGAAAAGAATGAAATTTTTGAATTCAAGATCCATTCATGTCTATAAATTCAATTTTGGGTGGTACCAATTTTTAAAATACAGTGGCCCCCCACCTAACAGACCTCCCGTGTAAGGGATTTTTGCCAAACAGACCAGCTCTG
>CAJPEX010005221.1:0-17354 GCA_905338405.1 Notodromas monacha | reverse complement strand
AATAAATTCGTTGTGTGCAACACTGTAGTTTGCTGGATTGAGATTCTTTGTGACGAGATTCTACTGTGTATAATCACTCCCTAGATTTTTCGTGCACAAAATTAAAATTCCAACAAAGACGAATATACGCGCGAACTTACTTCCCTGGTGTTCTGACTTTTCAGGAACCCAAGATTTCTGACTAAATTTAGGTTTTCCCTAGAAAAAGAAAAACTTTTCCACACAACCCTTGCTCTTCCCCTGCAGTCACTTTACTCATGCATCGTGCAGTGCTAAAAGCTGATCTTTTTTCTGATTATTTTAAACTTTAATTCAGAAAGAACTGAAAAGAAGGAGTGCTTGCTCGTTTTGTGGGCAGCGAACAGTCTGATATAGCCACGTGATTTGCATGAATGAGAGAATATAAGCACGCTCTGGTTTTTGAGCTCGTGAAATTGGAGAAAAACGGGATGCTCTTATTGGCGTAAATACGGTAGTTCGTAATTGATGGATGGTTCAAGATGTGTCTATCCAGTGGAAATGTGCGAAACAGTTCCGGTGTTCAAAAATATTTAATGTTATGCCCCTCAAATGGGCATTTAAATTAGTGGCAAATTCTACCAAAACGCTGTATTGCAAAATTCAGAGTGCAATTTAATGCCGAAGAAATGTACACGCGATGAAAAACTTCGTGTTTCCATCAGCTTACGCAGGAATATTTATCAAATCTGAAGGATCGATACAAAAACGTTCTGAGCAACCAATTTATGGATTTCAATTCCGTTTTAATGCCACGTTTGTTCTTATTTCTTTGCCGACTCATTAAAAACTTCGTTGTGTTGATTCGGATGGTAGTGCTATATAAAATTTTCTTTTTTTCGTTCCGATTGCAGATGTAAGGACGAGAAAGGAGAGGAACTCGTGTGGGTGCCGAGTGCTAGTGAATGGCGAAAAAATGAGCACTTCGTGGACAAGGACACCGGGAAAAAGTGTTACCGAGACGCCGTTGACAACACTATCTACGAATGGGACGAGGGCAAAAGCGCTTGGTTTCCTCTCATAGACGAAGATTTCCTCGCAGTTTACCAAATGCAGTACGGGATTGCGAACGAGGACGAAGAAAAAGTGGAGGAAAAGGCGAAGGATGAGGAACCGGAAAAGCAGGAGGAGAAACCCACGAAGAAAAGAAAACCTGAAAATCCAACCTGGTTTCAAATAGAAGCCGAGAAGAATACGAATGTTTATGTACAAGGTGTGTTTGAAAAAAAAAATTGCATGATGTTCTTTGGATTATTTGAGAAATTCCTGCCTCGCGTGTCTCTTTTTTTGCTGAGGCTTTGAAATTGTTGGAAATTTTCTGCAACGAAGGCGTTAGTGTCTTATCAGATTTATGAAAAATTGCTTTATTAAAATCCTTCTTCACTTGCCAGCTCAGCAGCACTTGAAATTTATTGCTCATTAAATCATCTTGTCCAAACACGTTGCTTATTCGGGTTTGGTTTAATTTCGAGACTGACTTGGCGGTTAATCTGATGTGAGGATTACGGTGAAGAATTACAGGAAATTGTAATTGGCGACATTCTTGGCCTTAAATTGCTACTTGGATCTGTTGGCAGGATGCTGAACTTGGAGGCAAGGGTTTATTAACCCAAATAGTCTTCACTTCCTTTCAAAACACATCGTTACATTTTTTATTGCTGTCTCTTTTCCGTGTCAATGAAATAAAAGCCGAATGGCCTCCAGAAAATTCGAGTTATGGAGGTTTGATAGGGAAATCCTTTGAGTTAGGGAGTTCTTCAATACTTCTTCACTCTTTGTTTCTTGACGTAATCCAGAAATACTGTAATCAAGACAAAAGTATGTTTTTGAATCATTGTACTATATACCAGCATCCTTGAGCAAATATTTTCCTAAAATTTTCAGCATAGGTCAAAGAAACACTTCGTGATTTTAATCGCATCGATGTCACGACTGTCACCTGACTTCCGGTCGCATTTTCTGTTGTTCAAGATCGGTCAGGTTATTTCATGTTGTAATAATTTGGGTGACGGTATTACGCGTGTTGCTAGATGAGTTCAGGTTAGGACAATTTCTGCCTGGAATTCTTAAAAGGAAGATTTTTGAATGTAAGCAAGAATAACGGAATTATAATGAAATGTTTTCTTTCTATTGCGCAGGTCTGCCCTTAGATATTACGGAGGAAGAATTCGTAACGACCATGTCAAAATGTGGTTTGGTGGCAAAAGACCCGGACTCAGGAAAAATGAAGGTGCGTATTTGTTTTGTGTTGATCATTTAATCGTAAATGAATTTAACTTATTATTCGAAGAAAGTCTTTTTTTGTGAGGCAGATGATTATTACAGATTTTATTCTTTGTCGTAGGTGAAACTTTATTTGAATAAAGACGGCAAAGTCAAGGGTGATGGACGCTGTTGTTACATTCGCCGGGAATCTGTCGACCTCGCCCTTCAAATTTTGGATGGCTACAACCTCCGAGGATTCAATTTGAAAGTTGAGCCAGCTGAATTCACGCAAAAGGGAGAATACGATCCTACGAAAAAGCCGCGGAAAAAGAGGAAACAGGAAAAGGAGAAACTGAAGAAAATGCAGGTTAGTACTGGTCTGGTATTTTCTCATGACCTGTCCAAACATCACCCCTTTCAGTGTACGACCGTACGAGGGTCGTCCCAGTTGTACGCGACCTCTGATAATTTTAGAATATGCGTGATTCTAAAAGAAAATCATGAAGATATTCGAGGGTTCTGGGATTTTTTTTGGATTATTGAAAAAGTTTTTCAATTTACTGAGTGGAAAGTTTCCAGTTACAGCCATTATTCCTCTACATGTATTTCATAGTGTGACAGAAGAAAAGTTTTGGCATGCAGAAAATTTATATATTCTTTGGAAAAGTGTAAAAATTGTAAGAAGAAGAGCTAGTTGAGAAGCATTTCTACTTCAGTATTAGGAACTAATGAGTGTTTCTTGTTTGTTTCGGGTTTCTCTCTCGCTGCCTTTCAGTTTTGGAGTGTTGAAAACGAATTAACCCTTTGACTCAGGGTTCTGTTCCCCACGAAACTGCCTTTGTTCTTTCCGAAGCAAAGGCCGTTTTGTGAAAAATCTGTAATGCGGTACCTTTCTGTTCCAAATTTGCTGAAAAATGTGTAGATAGCTTTTCCTTTTTCGCGTTGAAGATGAATCCTCTAAAATCAAGAATTTATTTTTCAAGATAATGTTTTCCTGATACGGAAATTATGAGTTGCGTTGATATGAATTTGGATTTTGGAAATTATCGATCATTACAGATCATTCAGAAGGGGTATATAATGTATTTTGAAACCGTATCGGGATTGAATCATGACTGTCTTATGAAGAGTTTTTTTTAAATAATTTTGTCGACTCTTCAGGAGAAACTTCTGGCTTGGAAACCGGATGAGCTCAGAGGACAGCGTCCAAGGAGCGACAAAGTCGTCATCATGAAGAACCTATTTGACCCTGAAACTTTCAAGAAAGATCCAAAACTCATTTTAGACGTGCAGACGCAATTGAAGAGCGAGTGCGAAAAATTCGGCGGCGCGAAAAAGGTGGTGCTTCACGATCGGCATCCCGACGGCGTGGCGGAAGTAGTGTTCAAGGAATTCGAGAATTCCGACTTGTGCGTGCAAATCATGAACCGGCGACTCTTCGGCGACCGGCGCCTCATCGCCGAGTTGTGGGACGGTAAAACGAAATATAGGATAGAGGAAACGGAGGAAGAACGCAAGGAACGGCTCGGGCAATGGGAAAAGTTTCTAGAGTCTGATGAGTAGCGATCTCGTCGAGATTATATATGCATATTTTGTTTCTTTTCTTGCGAATAAACCCATTTTTCACGCAACTCCGTAACCAACCTTCGTTTTTTTAAAAAGTACAGTACTGAACGGTATATGGTTGCCAAAAACTTACAGCGTGTTACCTTCATGAATGGCATTTTTTGAATTCCAGCATTGCAAAAATTGAGTCGAAACTTTCTGCTGTTGGTTTATGAATCTTGAAATGCAGTCAAACCTCTCCAAGTCGAACTCCAAGGGGCCAGCAAAAAACTTTGACTTGTAGGAGTTTAAGTTGAACCTTAATAACCCAAACCTCCCTGTCAAATACCTTCCTATACCAAATTTTTTTTGAGTTTGTGAAAGAATTCCCTTAGAAAGCATGTACAGTCGGGTCTTGGTTTACAAACGTAATAAGTTCCTAAGCAAAGTTTGTTGACGAAATACAGGTGGACTCCATCTACAACAATCTTGTCTACAACAAATTTCTGTCCAATGAATTTTTATTTTGTCCTATAGGGTTCTCTCCCCATGTTATACTGGTTCTCTAAAAAAAAAATTTCTGATCCCTTGTGTTTTGTTGTAGAGAGAGTCCACCTGTAGTTTGTTAACCAAATCACATTTTCCCTTGAGAAAATGCAAAAATAATTTTAATTGGTTTTCAAACATTGAAGGTGCCCATGAAAGTCAGGAACATTTGTCTTTAAAATGTTTACTTGGCCTGAAATTCCGGAACTTCTCTCAAGAAGGTGTAAGAGAAACTCACTGAAGTACCACAGCTCTTTGAAAATTTTCGATTTGTCAAAAGATCGAAAGATTTTGAGAGTTGTCTCACTCATCTGGGAAAATTCTGACATTTCGAAAAATGTAAAAAATCAAAATTTTAGTGTATTTGTTTGTGGGGAGGCTTTCAATCACAGGCACCAGAACTGAAAATTTGACTGGTGTGTTCATCTGGATATTTTATATGGTGTAATTTTCTGACTTGTATGACACAATTTTAAACAAGCAAAATTTAGGAATTAAAAGCTTACAATTTCAGCGCAAAGCACTTCGGATCTACGCATCAGCAAGACTGCATTTTAGGTTGACTGCATTTCAATCTGGTCAGATGATCCGAAATCATGAGGATTACCATGTACTGTAATTAATTTTCTGATCTTGAGGAACTTGTCTCCGTGTTTTAGATCGACGCTTTGACTGTACTGTATATTAATTACTTCTGATTGACCGTCTAATTAGGTCAAATTATGTGAAATTTTGAAGATTGTCATGTGATTATTTCCCTCTGTTCGGGATATTCAATTTTTATTTTTGGCTCGACTGTGAATGCGTTAACTTTGAGATCGACGCTTGGACTGCATATTGATTACGCGGTTGATCGACCGTGTAATAATTAAGGCAGATGATCCGAAATTGTGGAAATTAGCATGAATTATTGAAGAGAAGAATTTAGGAATTCCTGGATTAAAAATGAAAATGAAAGTTTTGGTGGAATAGCGTCTATTTATATGGAGTATCAATATAAATTGGCACTTCGTAATCTGTACAAAAAATGTTTTGATTCATTCCGCGCGTAATACAAAGAGATCATTGGCAGTGTGTTTGGACCAGTTCCTTCATCACAGAATGTTGTTTCCTTTGGAATGCTCTGAACACTTTTCACGTTTAGAAAGTTAACATTTTTTTCCCTTTTTTTCAAATCATGAGCGTCGACTCCGGAAAACTTCCGGCATTGTCTGCATCATCTATTACGTCTATGTCTTCACAAGCCGCTGTGGAAGATGACGGCGCGAAATCATCTGACGAATCCGACGTTCTTCGCCGCTGCGAAGAGGACAAGTCCATGACCCGGAATGAGCTGGTTGAGGTCATGGGTCTTCTTTCAGTTCCGACGTCGAGGTCTTGGTCGTCGTCGGCGTCGCGCGATTGGCAACCGCTGGTGTCGGGCTCTTGCCGTCGAGCGTTCTCTGCGGACAGCCCGGAAGATGTGGGCGCTTGGTCTGGGTGACGGGAGAGTAGATGTCGTTCCAAGTCGCGTCGTCTCACGAGGATCTTGCCGCAGAGGTCGCATCTATCGACGAGACCAATTTATAGGCTTAGAGGATGATGAAAAACAGTTTCGGGTTTACGAATCACTTTATGAAGTCTGGACAAAGCGAAAGGGCATGTAGTTTTATTCCATTTGAAGTCTGATTACAATATGTTGATAATGTTGAAATCATTGTTGGCAAACTTTTTGTAACATGACATGATAATAAGCGAAAACTTTCCATTGATGACGAGGGAATGTTCTTATCAAAATTTTTGCAAAGTTGTCTACCTCAGTTGATAATTTTTTTGTTTGGATTGCAACACTTCGTTTCCACAATTTCCCATCAAATGTACAGAATTTTCTATTGATAACTATTATTAATAATTTCAGTATACCAAATTGCAGAAAAGAAACAATATATTCAAGTTATGGCAGCTTAGTTTTGTAAGTTTACTTCTTTCTATTTCAGTTTCTTCTTTTGGGCTTGTTATATAACAGAAAATTTGCAGTACTTGAATTTGTTTGGGAATGATAGGTGGCTTTTATCCTCCTCCGCATCAATGCATTATTTTCTTTCGAATGCATTTACAATGAAGGAATCTATCATGCAAAAATATTTTAGAGCTCTTTTCTTTGTTTTGAAATTCAACAGCGCATTTGAATGATATATAATTCTGCATGAGAACAAGTTGATATCCTGCTTGGCTCGAATTACTATTTCTTGAAAATGTTTACCCTTCAGCAACAAGCCAAGGAAAACCACAAGAATTTAAATTTGGCAAGTAAGGATAACAAAGAAGGACTTCGATTTTGATTTTCCAGATGAAGGAGCATTTTGTTTTTATTTTCTGACCAAATGCTTTTTCACTAGGATGACTGGGATGACTTGGCACTTGGGGCTGCAACAGAATTTGAATGAATAATGATATCCGCCTCACAGACACTCAATATTTACCCAGGTTTATTTCATCCCAGGTGATTGCAAAATATTCAGGAATTCTAAAAGTTTGAGGAACTTCAGTAATAAATAAGTCAGAACTACTGTATAAAAGTGACTGACTTTGGCTCATTGCTTTGAAAAACTTCATCACCTAATGAAATCAATACTACGTCTTGGCCACAACTTCAGTCAAGTTTTTTCACTTTCAATCTGATAAAAAATCTGTCAAAAATGGTGAAAATGTTCAAGAGGATTTAAAGCATTTTTAAAAGGGATGATGAATCAACTCAACTATCTGTCTGTTCCAGAAATATTTGTCTGCATGTGGAGCGTAATTGGAATAACCCTTGTGTGCTGTGCAACTTTAACATCAACTGCTGCAATCTCATTTAGGACTCATCATTTAGGCCAACAAAAGCATTTCAATATTTGTGGACTTCTCAATGGCTAAAATCATGCAGCTGTAAAATAAGTGATTTGTTCTCAGCATGGGCTGGTAGAAAAATTGTATAGGAATGGTTCTCATCTCAGGACTATGTACTGGATAACAAATGGTTCAGTTTCTACTACATAGTAACTTAGTGGAAGTTGTTCAGAATTCGTTTTTGTAGAATATGTTAATTTTATAATGAGGCTTGAATTGCAAGTCATTTAGTGTCAGTTGCAGTGTGATGAGTATATTAATGAAATCAATTGAAGATGCATCATGCATTGTAGAGAACTCTTTGCCATGCACAGTCAAGAAAACATTAAGAATCCTTCCACTGCCCAAAGTGTTATATAAGGACAAACAGTGATGTGCATAATCACCTGTAAGGAGTGTCTCCTTGGGCATGAAGCCTGATGTGCTTGTTCAGATTGCTGGGGTCTCCAAATGGCCTCAGGCAAACCTTGCACCTCAATGGTTTGTACCCAGTATGAGTCCTTATGTTAATCACCTGTAAGGAGTGTCTCCTTGGGCATGAAGCCTGATGTGCTTGTTCAGATTGCTGGGGTCTCCAAATGGCCTCAGGCAAACCTTGCACCTCAATGGTTTGTACCCAGTATGAGTCCTTATGTGGATCTTCAATCCATACTTCCTTGAGTATATTTTCCCACAGTAAAGGCACAAATGACCACCTTTCCCTCTACCAATGTTGGAGACCATTGTCTCTAGGTCAGCATTAGACATGTGAGCCCCTGGTGTTGATGGTTGAGGGGGTGAAGGCTGCAGTACTGAACTGGTTCCTGGTCCTACAAATGACCACCTTTCCCTCTACCAATGTTGGAGACCATTGTCTCTAGGTCAGCATTAGACATGTGAGCCCCTGGTGTTGATGGTTGAGGGGGTGAAGGCTGCAGTACTGAACTGGTTCCTGGTCCAGGCATTACTGTCAAGATGGAGGAAATGGTTACAATGTGGTCTTTGCTAATGATGATGTCCAAAATATTTTGTGTTTGTATCTAAGCTGTCCTGCACTGGCTAACAAACACTGACCAAACTAGAAAACACTAATACAAAAAATTACTCATTAGATTAGAATGTATTGGAATAGTTTCTGGAAAAATGAAATCCAGATTACTAACATTAAAAATATAGCAGGCTTTTCACTATAAAAGATTGTATTTGTTCCCCAAGACTCCACTAAGCTTGAATTCCAAATGATGATTAAATTTGTAATAAGGGCATTTATATTTTCAAATATGATTCATTACTTTTGGCATACAGACCAGAACTACAATATTGATGCTTTGTTTGACCAAATTCAGTCAATGAATTTTAAATCAGTGTTCTCCAACTTAGGGTCTGCAGTCAGACACTGGCCTACAAAAGGTTTTTGGTGGCCCTTGGAAATTTTATTCAGCATAAGAAATTGATCAAAAGTAGCAATGAAGTCTGTTGTCTTTATCTGAAATTTTGGAAAGACAATTGCAGTTGAAATTTTCTGATGACTAATAAAACTTTGGCTTTTCTCCTAATAACACTTCACACAAACATTCACCTAGTGAAGTCAATTATTTTAATTTTTCATCTGAAGAAACCTTCCTTATTCAAGCCCAGCAGCTTTCAAATTTGTTGAAAATGTTCAACTGTAGCTGCTTCAGTGTTTCTCAGATTAAATTTGCAAAAAATCAGAAACTTTTGAAGTGCATTACCTGCCATCAAGACTTTAAAACAAAAATATTTTTGAGACTGGAAAAAATCTATGAAAATTTGCTAGTTGGCAAAAATTTTTTTTTATTTGCCAGTCCATGGGTTTAAATATAGGTTGGCTAACATTTTAAAATGAACTAAATTGCGTAATTCACAAGACTTACTTGTTGGCAAGGACATTTCCACGGGGGTCTGAGGTGGCCGGTGGAACGCAGGTGATGCTGGCAACCCTGGGTATAGCCGTCCCTTGGAAGGTTCCGGATCTTCGCGACTTCGCACCCGTCCCTTGCCCTAAGGCCCACCCTTTTCACGTCCTTTAGGCGTGTTAACCGGGTGACGACGTCGTCGTCGACGTCGACGACGTCCCTAACCTAAACCTGGCATTGGGGAGGCTCCTGCAATCAATACAAAGAAGCCCCAGATTGAGATGGATTATACAGTATTTTCATCTTAAAATATCAAATATATTCTGTTTGATCATCCAGTTTAGACATTGTTAACTCAAACCTCTTTAAAAAAACCTAAGATTTAGTCAAGTTCCAGGACTTCTTTTGTTTTAAAAGGAAAGACGTTAAGAAGTGAGGGAGGAAGGGTGTCCTTTTTACGACCAAAAGGAATAAGTTTTTAAAGGACTGAACCTAAAGACGACCCAGAAACTCTGAATTCACCTGATGGAAATATACCTTTACTGGAATTTCTGAAACTTATCTTTGGTTTGAAAAGCTCATTTTTACTCTCAGTTACAATTTGTGGCTTCCTTTGCTAAATTTCATGATGTCATGATCAGTATACTGTATTCACTCAAGTACCACATTATGCCCCCAAGTAAAGTGCTGCATGATTTTGCACAGGAAAATTGGGCTAATAGTGTACTATTACACTTCATATATGAGTTCTTTAAAATAAAATTCTCTCCACAATTCATTTTCTGGTCCCCTGGATTTTGTAGAGAGAGTCAAACTTTTTATACTTGTTTAGCTCTCTGACACAAACAAATTACATGTACAGTACTGTGATTTGAGTATTGGATCATGATTTGCTATAGAAATAAAATAATTGCCCCCTATACAGTGAGATGCGCACCCAATTCAATTTCCTGGAGTAGATTACTAGAAAAAACACGTTTTTACATATTTACTGAAGTGAATACAGTGAGGTGAAATACACTTTTCAAGGACATTTAAAGGTAAAGAAGAAACTTTTTTTCTATGATGAGTTAAAGGAAGGTAATGGAAATAATTTTTTCTTAAAAAACAGGAAGCGATCTTTCAGAAAAATTGAGAAACATTTGAACTTTTTCATATGCTACATATCTGAAAAAGAGAATTTTATGCAGAATAACTTATTTTAGAATTTTGATCCCATATTTTTTCAAGCTAAACTTTAATTGATTATCATAGTTGATTTAGTCTTTTAGGAAGATGAAGTAAACCTGGCACTAGGATTTATTCAATTCAATTAACCCAATATGTAATTATATTAATAATGGCAGGAAAGGTGAATCACCTGAAGTGACAGGAATGGACGACTGATGGAAGTCGATGGGACCCCGATTATTTGGGGGGAATTACTATTCAATGTTCCAAATGTTCTTATTGGTTTGAAAAGATATTCATTGAATCAAATTCAAGTGGCAAACATTTTTTTTCATGAAATTCTGAAGAATATTTCTTCCATAAAACACCAATTAAAATGTATACAATGTTAGTCTATGGGAAAACAAGATTTGAGTTGGGGCCAATCCAACATAGGGACACTCTAGATGCACCAATTATGTCCGCATCTGGGGGTCTCACTGTAAATAGTACTGTATTTACTGAAGTACCACATGCCCTCAAGTAAAATGCTCCATGTTTTGCACAGGAAAATTGGGCTAATAGTGTACTATTACACTTCATATACAAGTTCTTTAAAATGAAATTCTCTCCACAATTCATTTTCTGGTCCCTGTATTTTGTTGAGAGAGTCAAACTTTTTATACTTGTTTAGCTCTCTGACACAAACAAATTACAGTACATGTACTGTGATTTGAGCGTTGCATCCTGATTTGCTCTAGAAATAAAATAATTGCCCCCTATACAGTGAGATGCGCACCCAATTCAATTTCTGTGTAGATTACTGGAAAAAACACGTTTTTACATATTTACTGAAGTAAATACAGTGAGGTAAAATACACTTTTCAAGGACATTCAAAGGTAAAAAAAGTAACTGTTTTTCTATGATGATTTCAAGAAAGGCATTGGGAATAATTTTGTCTTTAAAAAAACAGGAAGCGATCTTTCAGAGAAATTGAGAAACATTTGAATTTTTTTTCATATATATTTGGAAAATGAATTTTATGCAGAATAACTTATTTTAGAATTTTGATCCCATATTTTTTCCAGCTAAACTTTAATTGATTATCATACTTGATTTAGTCTTTTAGGACGATGAAGTAAACCCGGCACTCGGATTTATTCAATTCAATTAACCCAATATGTAATTATATTAATAATGGCAGGAAAGGTGAATCACCTGAAGTGACAGGAATGGACGACTGATGGAAGTCGATGGGACCCCGATTATTTGGGGGGAATTTGACCGGCTTGAAGAATTCCGGCAGAGTTTGTCCGTTATTGGCAGACGACGTGCCCAATTTCGCCAGGTTTTCTGCTGCAGATCTCGACGACCCATTGCTGGTTTTGATGGCGGAAGTAGAACCCGACGACGAGGGCTTGAACAGACGGGCCCAGAAATCAGACGCTGATTGGGTTTCGCAGTCCAGCATGAGGTGGATTTTCAGTGGGTTCGGGTCCTTGAATGACTTGTTGCAGGTGTTGCAAGAATAAACCCCGCGACCTATTGTTTTTTTTGTGGTGAAAATTCCAGTCATTTTCGTTATTTCAATTTCTTGTGACAGTGACATGACTCGTATTTTTTCGGCGAAACACAATTATAAAGCATGTAAAGGTAAACTTGCCAATTTTTCACGCGTCGAAAAAAAAAAAACGGATAAAAAACAGCTAATTTTTTAGATCCGACCATTTTCTTCTTCAAAATATTTAAACACTATATTGATCAAATTTGCGTTAGGAAAAAATGCCAGATTTTTTTTACTCTCCTGGATAATGAAAAAAATCATAGAAAAATGAGCGAGTTTCAGAAGTGTAATAATTTGTCTCCATCAGAAAGAATTTTTAAATTTTTGAATCTTAACTTCCGTATATTTTTATTCGGAAATTTTTAATCTTATTTATTGCTGAGTTCACTGAAATCATTTGATGATTTTGATTCGAGAATTCGCATTTTTACGCAAATTTCCTTGCATTTATAGTGGACAAAGTCGTTGTCTGAGGAACTTCGTTACATATGCTGTGAAAAAATATTTATTACTGAATGAAAAAATTGTTAGTTTCTTCAAGTATGCTGATTTTTCAAAAATTCGAAGTGGAAGGGATTTTAGCCACTTGATGATTACAGAATTTTAGAAAAGGCGTCACATTGTATAAGAATCTTAATATAATGACTGATTGTTTGGGGATCTTTATACATAAGCGGTTTTTTGTAGCAAGATTTTTCCTTTTTGTAATTTTTTTCAACAGTTTAATTTTATCCAAGTCCAAGTCCATATATCTGATATATTGCATCTGCTTACTTTTTTTTATGCAGTTGAACCTCAATAACTCAAACCTCCCCCTAAGTTGGAAACCCCCCCAAGTCAAATTTTGTCAGGTCCCCCATCTGAAACCCCTGAGAAACAATAATACTGTATTTTACATTGAGAACCTCTCTAAGTCAAAGCAAGGCTTTTCCCCTCAAACCTCCATAAGTCAAAGTTTCTGTGGCATTTTGGCTATTATTTTCTTGACTCAAGAAAGAAAAAGCAACAGAAGCATAAATTGATGTGCTTTGAAATTAAGTGACAGACTTAATTGGGAAAATGAACCCCTGCCTCCAAGTTCATCATCATTTCAACTCAGTTAAGATTCTTGAGAAGCAATTTAAGCCCCAGAATATCACCATTTACAATTTTGGGCCATTTTTCTGTTTCCCAGAACAAACAGGCTTTGTATTGTAGCTCAAACCTGTATAATTCAAAACCTTCGTAAGTTGAAACCTACCAAAGTCTATTTGTTTGCTGGTCCTTTGAAATTCAACTTATTAGAAATGCTTGACAGTACCTTAATTTAAAATTTTTATGATTATAAAAATATTCCTCGAAGATGATTTTCTGAAACAAATTTTATTTTTATATGTTACAGTATATAGTGTATATTTTAGGTCGTGAGTATTGACTTTACCTTTGATGTGACTGAGCCCGAGGAACGGCATGCCGATTTGCGCGCAGATTTCGTCCGAGAACCAGGCGAGAACCTGGGCACCTGGCCGCAAATCCGCTCGCACCTATTTTTTTTGAAAGCATTTTTTTTAGGACCAAAAATATAAAATGAAATAAATTATATACAGTACTTGCATACAGGGTGGGCCATAGAAAATAAATGAACCAATTGTTGGCTTGAAATAGCTTGGTAGCAACTTGAGCTGTGGTAATGAAAAAAACAACACAAAATCCAAGCTTTTTCCCTTTTTCATTCCTATTTTGTTTGTGATGATCAGGGAAATGGTAACTTATTGAAAATTGACCAATAATGAAAAAAGTGATTGCTGGTCATGAGGATTATTTTTTTTTGAGATTGTTATCTAAAAAAAAGACAAATCCTGCATTTTTTTTATTCATGCGTTGGTATGTTTTGTGAAGTATTTTTTACTTTACTAACCATTTATTGATTTTCTTTCTTCAGTTCTCATCATACAGGCAGTAACCCACAATTTGACCCTAACCTGTTGCTGGATTAGGGTTGAATTGCAAAACAGTCAAATTGCAAGAAACTGTGTAAAATCAAGTGAAAGCAGCACAAAAAGGCCAGAGTTTAAGCTGAAAGTGGAAAAATTGCAGGCAGATTTAAAATTGCATGTAAACCTCCCAGAAAATTTGACAGTCAAATTGGGGTATGGATGAATTGCTGGAGGTTAAATTGCAAGGTTCCACCTGCACTCTAGAATGTGTTTCAATGATATGTATGCTGGAGAAGGAGGGGGGGGGGGGTTTGATTTGGATGATGGGATGTGGGAAACAATTGTTGAACCTTGTGAATGCTGACATTAAGTGGGAAATAAAGCTCATTTATCTTTCTATCTATCTGAGATTATTCAGTGAAACTAATTTTGAGCAATGCAGTCATTAAAAAAATATTGCTTGCTGGGTATGTCACAGCAGGAGCCATGAAGCTGATCCAGATTTGGGAGTGGAGCAACATAACCACTGCCAATTTTTATTTATTTTTTACTTCTCAGTCCCACCTTTAAAATGTTGGCAATGTGTGCACCTTCTTGAAGGCAGCATGCAGTTTTTCTTGGTACAGTACAGGTTCTGCACTCCATTTATAAAAAAAAAACAGCTCCAAAGAACATTAGCTTAGTGGAAGGAGTTGCCTGACAACTTTTTTTGTGGAAAGTTTTCATTCAAGTGGTTCCTGATGGAACCATATGTTGTTGCACTTGGCACCATAAGAAAAAAAAACCATTTGAAAATGAATTGAACAAGCTTTCATTTGGTGTTTGTTTTTATTGCCACACCTCCAAAACTTAGCAATTTAGAGTCAAAAATGGGTCCACTTTTTTGGCCCACCCTGTATATATCTAGAAATGTATCCAATGGTCTGGCAAAATCAGGACAAAAGGCTCATATATATACATGCTGGTTTTGCAAATGATTGTTCAACCTTTGCTTCCCAGATACTTTTTTCCATGAAAAAGGAGAACCCAAATGTTTCATGCGGGCTTCTTTTGAATGCGCAAAAAAAAACCCTAGTTTAGGTGAAAAATCACCCGCATGACATTTTTTTTTTCGCTGTGAAAAATGCAGCAAAAAACGAGAAAGAATGCTTCGTAATGGCTCAATTCATCAGTGAAGGATTCCTGCTATGCTCGTGTAGCAAATATTTCTGGGGATCAATGAATCGATCAGAAGACACGGAAATAGATCGTTATACGGGATTCACCCAAAAAATTTGGATATTGGATTTAAAAAAACAACACATATTCCTTGAAATTTCACCAAGAAAAATTAATTTGTTCAAACAGTAACATTTTTTTCTGTTCCCCACAAAACTCTTCAAATTGGCCAATCATATAAACACTGTGTTGCACTCCAAGAAAAAAAAGGTTCAATAGAAAATGTAGTTCAATTGTTTTTCTACTGAAAAAAATCAAATCCTTTTTTCAAAAAGTTGCTCTATCTCTTGAAAATAAGTATTTAGATTTTTACAAGTGTATTCAGGGGCATTGACAGTCCCATGATCACTTTGTTATCAAATATTGCCCTGAGGCACACCTTGT
This sequence comes from Notodromas monacha, assembly GCA_905338405.1. NCBI lineage: Eukaryota > Metazoa > Arthropoda > Ostracoda > Podocopida > Cyprididae > Notodromas > Notodromas monacha. The sequence continues at coordinate 2,081 of CAJPEX010005221.1, read as the reverse complement.
ACATTTTTCAAAGTCTGAAGCTCCAAATAACATTGGTCCAACAAAAAAGAATCCAAATTGTTCTTCTTCTGAAAAATATCAGCTGCTTTCTCAATGATAAACTGCTGTATTTCATGTGAATAAATGTTGATTTTTGCAAATTTATTCAGATGCAGTGAAAATAATCCCATGAGCAAGTTGATATAAAAAAAAACTATTGGCCTGAGGCACACCTTATTATTATCTGAAATCTGAATTTCCAAATTATATTTGGATGAATTGTTGAAAATGAGGAATATTTTGTATTGACAAGTTGCTAATTTGGAAAAGATGATATGTAAGTAATATTTTCTTCAGGTAAATATTGTAAACATTTGGTGATGCAGAGTTTTTGCTATTAAGGACCCATCAGTATAAAGGCTCTTCACAGTCTCTCTCTTTGTACAGTGATTCATACAAGAATGTCATAAATATTTACCCATGTGAGTCACTGACCTCAATTGACGGAAGAAAAGAAAACAAGGAATGGATTTAGGGGTTCAGTGGATTGCCCTGGGGGGGAAAAAAAGGGGGGATGGGGAATAAGGCAGTGACATATGCACCAGTGTTTGACTGGTGCAGGAAAGCGTAAATTTCCCCTCTGACATCCAGTTATTGACAGCTTTGTCATGTTCCCCTGCTTCCAACCCTATCTTTTCTGTACAAAAACATTTATTGCACTACTGTCCTATTCCGGATGCTGTATGCTGTAGTATTTGTGTGTGTGTGTGTGTGTGTGTGTTACAATTCAACCAAATTCCTGGTTATGACATGCAAACAAGTTGTCATGATACCCTATAATTTAAAGTTGGAATATTGATGGACTGAAGCTGAATACAGTACATTAAGTTTTCCTGTCATTTCAAAATTGGCTTTTTTCTTGGATATTTTCTGAAATTTTGCATGCAAAGAAGTTGTCATGAAACCCTATAATGTATAAGACTGGGTTATTGATTTCTGAAGCTGAAGTCTAATGTTTCCTGTCATTTCAAAAGTAGCTTTTTTCTTGGTATATCTGCAATTTGGCATGCAAATAATTTGTTAAAAAACCCTAACATTTGACTGAATTTGTAATTTTCGAAGCTGATATTGTAAATTATTTTTGGCATTTTAAAAGTGTCTTATTTTTAGATATTTTTGAATTTGGCTTGCAAAGAAGAAGTCATCAAACACTAGTATAAAACTGGCTTATTGATTTTTGAAGCTGAAATAAGTCCTTAATTTTCAATGTACTGTAATTTCAAAAGTAGATTCTTTTTGGTGATTTTCTGAAATTTTTGGAACTCAAAGAAATGTTTATCTAACTAATGTATATTTTATGAATGGAATGTCAATGAACTGACGCTACATTTATTAATTTTCTTGCCATTTTAAAATTTCTTATTTTTGGTGATTTTTGAAATTTGACATGCAAAGAAGATGCTATCAAGCTCTAAAATGAAACTGGTTTAATGCTTTTTTTTAAAGCTGAAGTCACTAAATTTCTTCTGCCATTTCAAAATTTGCATCTTTGTGGAGATTTTTAGAATGCAAACTTCAAGTTCTTTATAATCATATTTCTTGAAGGTCAATATGAACTGAAGCTTAATTAATTCGTTTTTCCTGTCATATAAAAAGTTGCTCTTTTTTTGCTGAATTGCTGAAAATGTAAATTGTTTTCCAGTTAAAGCAGAATTTTTGCCACTGCAAAAAACTATTCTTGTTTCATCCAAACATTTATCCTACCTCCGGAAGAATATCAACTGGAAAAACTCGCGACTTTCAGCCTCCTTCAGGCTTGGTATAAATATGAATCCCAATTTTTCACACAGCGAACGTGCAAAAAGAAAACTGCAAAGAATGATATTTATATTACAGTATTAAGAGTGAAACAAATCAGGAGGCAGTCAATATTTTCTCCAGTGGTCTCAATTCACGTACAGGAAATTTTGTTTTCCTTTGTGTGGTGGTCAAAGCCATTACATTGAGGCATCGCTTAAAATATGGAATCTTAAACTTTGACAGTAAAATTTGCGTGCAAATATATATATTCCTTTGCCTGAGGGGGTGCTGAAAACGGTGTG
>CAJPEX010005220.1:0-17357 GCA_905338405.1 Notodromas monacha | reverse complement strand
TATTATGAAGCACAACGTGATCTTGAGAAAGACACACGCTGATATTTTTTGCTATAAAGTTTGATCAAAAATGTATTTCACGCCTGAGATGCGCATCCTCCTTTTCCTTTGTTCCAATGCAAAACAAATGCAGGTATATTTTTTAAAACACCTGTATGTAGTAATAGTATGTTAGTCTCAAGTGAATGTTGAATTCAATTGTAAAGAGAATTGACAAGGTAGCATTAGAATTCAACTTTATTTAAGGCTGAATTTAGAGATTTATTTCCTTTGATAGCATTCGAACAATAGTGTTTTGAGGGTCAGTCCAAACATGTCTGCCAATAGGTGACTCAAATATACCAGCTTGTACCCTAAAATAATTATCACAGAGAATGTACGTTTTGTGTTTAAAAAGAAAAGTGCCCTATTCAAGTATATGTGGTACAGCATCTGATCTTGTGTAACCTTGATGAACTACAGTACTGTACTTACTTGAGTATCAGGTGCACATTTTTCTCAATATTGAAAGGAAAAAAATGGAGAAGGCTTTATACAGTTTATAGGTTACAGAAATGAGCATTTTCCAAAAAGTCTCAGAATTTTATTTGTGCATCACATTTGATTATAATGGCAAAGCTTGGACCAATTTTAACCGAAAAATGTATTGCAATGAAACGAATAGAAAATGAGCTGATTTTAGGTTTGATTGATGTCTAAATTCAAGCTTAGCTCTTCTCATTTATGAAATATTGCAGTTTTAGAGTGTTCCTAAAAATGGGGTGCACATTTTAACTTGGGATCCAATTTTATCAAACATGTTGCCTTATGAAACCTGGTGTGTGTCTTACTTGAGGGGAGGGGGGGGGGGGGCTTGATACTGAGATAAATGCAGTAATACTGTTTTTGCAATTTTTATCGCATGATTTTTTTATTGAACGAAATAATTGCTTAAAGGACAGCAAGCTCGTGCCCCGTTGGCCAACCAGAGATTGCAGTAATTCCTCTACTAATTAGATCGAAAGGAAAAGGTCGTCGAACTCGAGGTAAAATCGTGTTGCGCAAACCACGAGGACAGAGAAAACTCCGCCTGCCTCGCTTGTAAAAATCTTAGTTCACTTACAAAGGGGGAAATAGATCACCTGTAACAATTGCCGGCACGTGCACATCGTCACGCCCGGCTACAGCGGAAAAAAAAGCAACATAATACTTTTGCTTTTGTTGTTCTCTCTCTCTCTCTATCTGGCAACCCATAAATTTTCCAAGGAACAACCCTGATTAAAAAGGACAGAAAATAGGACAGAAGTTTACTAGAAATCTTATGCTATTCCCAGAAAAGAAAACTGTGGGAATCATAATCATGATCCTTCGAAGCGCGATAACAATCAGTTGGCTCCTACCAGAAGGTCTCTTTGGGGGAGGAAAAAAGGGTTCATTTTTATATGGGGATGATTCCTTGACTGGGGTAAGATTTATTGCCGAGGAAATGAGCGAGTGCTGAGTGGAGGAGTTTCCGAATTTACAGCTATATACCGCCCTTCGCTAATCCTTCTATAATCGGGAAACACATACGAAAATCCCCGGTTTTCGGAATTTATTGCTAGGCAGTCCCACCAAAAATGGAATGAAAAAGGGGGGATGGAAGGTAAAACCTCTTCTCAGGCAATGTTTTATTTTTCGTCTAGTTTTACTTTTGCGCCAATTTTCGTCTCCCCCATTCGTGGTTCCTACCTTTTACTGGTTTCGATAGATAAATAAAAAAAAATTAGCTGAATAGTTCGGGTTTTCGATCATCCAGCGAGTAATAAAGTTTCGTGCAAGATACAGGTTGCTTCTACAACAATTTCATCTGCACCGATTTTCTCTCTAGAGCAATATTTTTTTATTCCATAGGGCTCTATTCTTATGCAATAGGGGTTCTCCACAAGAAAATTATCTAAAAACGATTTTTTCCTCTCTTTAAATTTTATTGTAGAAAGAGTTCACCTGTACTACTTTCGATAGAAAAATAAATCAATAAGCTTGGTTAAGCAAGCAGACATGTTGGGAGAATTTAGGACAGCCCACATAAAATCACAGAGCCCCTGAGGATCAAGAAGTACGCTTATTAGATACGGTTGCTTTTTTTGCGAAGTCAGATCGTTCAATGAGCAGGAACGTCAATTTTATTCGATTTCCTGCTAAACTTGGAAATCCCGGACTGAGCAGAAATAAATTTTTCTTCATAGAAAAGATGAATCATGACAAAAGATACGACAAAAGAAACACATTTGTGTTTATGCAGAGCTCTAAACAATACTAGACCACAGTTGCTGAATCTTTTTGATCCAATGAGACATTTTTTTTTCAATCGATTTATTGTACAGAGCCGTGTTAAAATCCAAATGCCTTGGACGTATCCAAAATTTTTCAGTTGAAATTTTTTAAAACCATTCATTCTGTACATCGCAGGGGAACTCTCTTTACAACGATTTTGTCCCCAACAATTTCTTTGCACACTATAAGGCATTTCTATGTGGTCCTAAAAGTCTTCCCCCAAGCATGTTATATAGGAGTTCTCTGCAACGAAATTGTCCCTACAACGAATCCCTTGAATTTAGTTCTAGAGAGAGAGTCCACCTGTATCTTGAAATACGGAATCGCGAGTTTTTAACAATATTCTTTTTTTGCTGAATCTTCTCCAATTTTCCCTCAGCTATTTTTCTTGGCAATTTGCGGAGGCCTTTTCTTCTTCAGTGAAAAAACCCATCGTTGCTTGAACAGTCGCGGATATTGAATTTCTGATCTAGATTAAATATTTTGAGGTATACAGTATTCGCTTTTTTAATCCAAAATTTTGGAGAAAATGTGGCACAGAACAGGGTCTTTTTAGATTTTTAGATGCGTTTCTAGTTAAATTCGAGCATTGCGTTCGTATCTGTTGCATTGGAAGGGGATTTTATCTTTCTTTTTTTAGGCTTAATTACTTATGGACCAAGAAATAATTTTCTTCGTGAAAAAATATTTACTTTTGGCTTCAATCAAATAAAAATGATTCGTAAATCCAGAAGCTTTAGGGATGCTGATTTTTTTCCCCCGAAAGATGCTGGTGGTTACGACTTTAATGTATCCGGTCGCGTTTTCGTGAAATGTTCTTGTCGGCTTTTCTTCTGTTTCTCTGAGCGAAGTTTTGTTCATTTCACCAAGTTCAGAAGCTGAAGAAACAGTTTTATTTGTATCGAGCAACAGTCGATGAAAAAGCAATAAATCCGAGGAAATTTCGTGTTCAAGTAGGTTTGTGGCAGGAAATGCCGTCGTTCGAAGTGCTTTTCGCTTTTTTGTTTCTTCTTGAGAAGCACGAATTTTGCTATCACATAAGAGATTAAATTCGTCGATAGCTTGTCTGGAGATTTATTTGACAAAAATTCTCGGGTTAACTTCTTCGCCGATATTTTTTCTTTCTGTCGGGCTCGTTCCGCGATGACGCAATTTGATATCGAAGGGACAAAACGTCGCGAATCTGATGGAAGTTCTCGTCGGTCGGTCGGTCGGAGGGCTGCACAAAGTTACAGAAGCCGAAAGATGGTGAAGATTTCAATCTACATTTTTACATTTTTTTCGGTCCGATTTGATTTTGCATCATGATCAGGACGTAGTAAACAATTTAGCGTCTCACTGTAGTATTTTTCTGCAAAGGTACCTTTTTTCTCTTTGTCTAAGACGTGGTTTTCGCTGATGATTGGCAAAGATTGCGGCTAGAGAGACTCGCTCCTGGCTTCAATCAAAATTCCTACAGATTCGCGATGAACTCGGGAGATAATCAATTATCTATTAGATCAGTAAGAGGAAAAATAAAATGAAGAAATGAAGTGTATCGCGTGTCAGTTGATCGAGGATTTTTTTCTACAGGACGACGAAAACTCAACTCAAGCAGCAACGCAAATTGTAAAAAATGTAAAAAAGAAAATTCACCTCAACGTATTCGGATCAAAGTGAAAGAAGCCGTGGAATTCCACCAAAAATAACCTGAAAGATTAGTTTCAACTATTCGCTGAAGTTTCCGTTTCCCAAAAAGAGGAAATAAAGAAGTTTCAAACTTCGATTGAAAGAAAATACAGAAGTTCAATTTCGAAGATGAATTGAGTAAAGGAAAATTCATTTCAAATATTTCTCAGCGAAAACCCAGATCCAACTCAGTTTCGAACCTTATCGGATGAAACAGCTTTGAAAACTAGAAATTATGTATCAAGGTTGTACCGGACGAAATGGGAGTACAGCTTTTTTGTCAAATTTTCGTAAAATTTTTAATGCTTGAGGAAAGCGATCAAAATAATTCCCATGTATCAAATGACAAAAGAGCCTTGAATTTTTAAAAAAATTAATCAGTGAGAATAAGGAATGCCTGTATATTTTATTTTCCGCATATAATTGCGAGATTTTTCTTCCAGAAAAAAATGTCTCAATTGAAATCTCCAGCTTTCTCCCGCAAAGAAATATTGAATTCAGGTTGTAATTCAAGGAATAAAATGTACTTGAACAATAGAAAATATTGCTATTCTCGCTTTCCCGCAGTATTTATTCGTTTCTTTTAGCTATTAATGCCGATAACATTTTTTTGTGGAATCCGAAGCAGAAATTGACGCGAATTTCCGTCGGAAACCGTGTCAAAAGGATTCCAGTTACACTAAATGGACATTTTTGGCACAAAGAACTTTTTGATCCGAACTCTTCATGTTTGCTTTACGTTCAAGCATTTTTCGCTGAATGACCCTCGTGAAAAATTGGGGTTTCGGATGAAGGAAAAGGGGTCAGGTGGAAGCGAATAGAAAAAAAAAAACCCCGGGTTAGGTTTTGTGCGCAAACCGAGGGGCGAAAGCCAGTGATTTACACTTGCATTGCTGTGTCTAAAATATTGGCACAACTCTTTTGAAATTGTATCGATTCAGCCAGCGAAGAAAAATTGCTGGCAATTTCCGTTGTGAAATGCGGTCGCGGTGCATCTTTATTTTATTTCCTTTCTGAGCTTCGCATTTGTGGATAACATCGTAACATGGCCCATTTTAAAGGTGCAGTCAAACAACTTTCCCAAATTCGATGCACGCCTTACGAATACCAAAAATCAATTGCTAATCGTCTGAAAATTACAGATTTGAAAATTTGAAAATTATTCGAAACCGTGCACGAATGCAAAATGTACTTTTTAATTGTAAAGCAGAAAATTAATTGACTTTCAGAGATTTATTTTCATAACATAATGCTCGACTCGAAGTTTTAGGCCTAAAAGGCCTCTAAATCTTTCCCTTAATGACATATATCACTTCCGAAAGGCACGGTCGGTTGCAAAAAGCCCCTAAACCGTAGTACTGTAAAAAAAATTATGTTTCATTGAATGATTTACGATGTTGACTTTTGAGAATGGTTGAGAATCGAAGGAATTTTTTACGATTTAGTCGATTGCGTATACCGACGAACTTCCTCCGATTTACTCGTCGGAACTTCTGATGCAATTTTTAGGGTTTGCAGGTTACCTATTTATCAATGTTAGCATGACCTCGATTTTGAAGCACTTTTACGCCGCAACAAAAGCTACATATTTTCATATTGATGAGTATTTTTAAAATTTGTTCATATCCTTTTAAAAGGTCCAAAAAATCCGCTGTGAACGCGAACGTTTTTGTGCCGCGTTCCTCTCGAGCTTGAGATGCATCCTCGCGGACAAAGACCTCTCGTGCAAAAATCGTTGAACCTTTGCAGGATAAATACTCGGTCGAATGATAATCTTTTGTACACACTTTGGCAGGAGGAAAAAAGGGGGGAATGCACTGTTTGGCACACTCACNCAAACAACTTTCCCAAATTCGATGCACGCCTTACGAATACCAAAAATCAGTTGCTAATCGTCTGAAAATTACAGATTTGAAAATTTGAAAATTATTCGAAACCGTGCACGAATGCAAAATGTACTTTTTAATTGTAAAGCAGAAAATTAATTGACTTTCAGAGATTTATTTTCATTTGTATTACGAGCTGAGCTTCAAAATCCGGATTTTCCGGAGATTTAGAAAGGGAATTACTGTATATAGTGAAGGCTTTCCGTGCCAGCCAACGTTTTTCGGGGATTTGGCATCATGACATTTTTTTTATGTTTCATTGAATGATTTACGATGTTGACTTTTGAGAATGGTTGAGAATCGAAGGAATTTGTTTACTATTTAGTCGATTGCGTACCGACAGACTTCCTCCGATTTACTCACCGGAACTTCGGATGCAATTTTTAGGGCTTGCAGGTTATTTATCAATGATAGCATGACCTCAATTTTGAAGCACTTTTACGCCGCAAAAAAAGCTACATATTTTCACATTGATGAGTATTTTTAAAATTTGTTCATATGCTTTTAAAAGGTCCAAAAAATCCGCTGTGAACACGAACGTTTTTGTGCCGCGTTCCTCTCGAGCTTGAGATGCATCCTCCCGGACAAAGACCTCTCGTGCAAAAATCGTTGAACCTTTGCAGGATAAATACTCGGTCGAATGATAATCTTTTGTACACACTTTGGCAGGAGGAAAAAAGGGGGGAATGCACTGTTTGGCACACTCACAACACAAAAAAAAGGGGGGAGCTTCTCCTTCTGTGGCTTTTTAATTGCGCACCCGCGTGCGCGGATTTTTCGCGCAAGCCCACCCGCTGGGTCAAGTGTCATTTCTTTTTCACCCACAACCGTCAGAAGTGAGTGTTAACCCATGCTAAAAGTATTTTCGTGTTTTTCATGACTGGTACTGTTTCTGCTGAATTCCCGTGTGGTGTTTCAATTGGGAAATGGAAATATTCTGGAAGCTGCGATTTTTGCCCGAAAATTAAAGGAAACAAATGCAGTATTGACATCCTCGGCGCTCGTCAGTAAAAATAAATTTATCGAAGCGTGCAACAAGACGAGGGTCGATGAAACATTTTTTTTACAAATTAGGTTGTTTGCTGCTTTTGTGGGATTACAGTATCAGAATTTTCTAGTGTCTGAGATTTGTGTGATTCTGAATTTATAAAACTGGCGACGGGAATTCATAATTTTTTTTAATGTTTGTTTGAATTTTAATTTTTCCAGTCACATTTGTTGGTGTTGGATTACAATAACTGTATTTTACCGGATTCTTCCTGAATAAAGCCTCTTTGACTAATAAATACTGACTGAGCCCAGCGGCATTTTTGCCGATGCATGGAAATTGTTTTCAATTGTTTCAGTTTTTGGATTTGGAGATTTCATTTCAATCTTTTGACCCTGAACTCGTTTATTTTCGTAGGGTATCTTAGCGGGAAAATTAGACGCACGAAATTTGTATTAACTTTAATGAAACTGTTGGAAAAGAATCGAGGAATCGGTGGAAATGGTGCGGAAAGTAGGAATTAAGAGGGACACAATTTAGAAAAATATTTTATAAATTCGAATCGCCCATGAACCAATGTCATTCGTACCACAGCACTAAAGGATACTTCGTGGTTTCGCATAGTAGCCAGGAAGGCACCAGCAGCGGGGGACAGCTTTTTGGGCACGTTGGCATTGCAAATTTTCGTACATTTTCCTTTATTTTTCACTGGGGATGTGCTGGAGTGGAATCCGTTCACGGGGTTTTTTTTTCTGCGGTTAAGGGGTGAATGTTCCCACGGAGGAAGAAAAATTCCTGGTGTTCCTGAGGGATACTGATGGCTTCCTGCAGGCACTTCATCAGCCAGTCGCTCGAGCAAATTTTCATGCTTCGTCTCTCACTCTGGATGATGTTATTTTTGTAACGACACATTTTTCTGGCTGTTTTTGGCAGTAATGCCCCACTGAATTTTTCATACCGTTTTTTTTTTGGAGAACAGGCGACGTGAAAAATTGCCGAGAATTCAAAAGACAGTCCACGCGGATTTCTTTCGTTTTTCTGTTTCAAAGCAGGCTCAACTGAGATTATTGCTTTGCAAAACTATCGACGGGTTTGCTTTGAAAAGAATTCGTTAAATTTATTGCCGAGAATTCAAAAGACAGTCCACGCGGATTTCTTTCGTTTTTCTGTTTCAAAGCAGGCTCAACTGAGATTATTGCTTTGCAAAACTATCGACGGGTTTGCTTTGAAAAGAATTCGTTAAATTTTATTACTTGAATTACATCATTATATGTTTCCTGCGGTTTAAACCCAGGAACTCAATGCCCGATTTCAATATCGTATCGTCTGACTTTGATATTGTACCAAAATTGTCGAGGTGTTGTCAAACGAAACTTTGAAAATTTAGCCGAAAAAGAAGAAAAAAAATTAGAGGTTTTGAAAATCAGATACACGTCCTACACGTTCAAGTCCGAGAAGAAAGCCGTATTGAAAAACGCAGGATTTGTACTTGCAATCGAGAAATTGATAGCACAATCGCAACTTTTCAAAGAAAGCGTGGTGAAATTTCAATTTCACGTATTTTGTTTACGTACATTATTTAGTACTCACGTAAAAGAGCTGTGTCTTAATCTCAAATCTCAAAACGTTTTCTTTGTACCCTCAAGGGAAATTTTATGAGTTTTAAAATCATTTTAAAATATTTATGCGATTATAAAGAAGAAAACTTTGAGTCGTGCCATGTGTTTAATGAGGGTTTCACTGAAATTTCAAACTCCGGTTTGATATTCTGAAAAGAAACCGAAAACAAATGTATTTTCATGGGATTAATATGAACAGCTTCATTTTCCACATTGCAATGCCATTTAAATTTATTTGAAATAATTTATTGATTCTGTAGTAGGAATTCATCCCTATATAACACCTTTCGATGAGAAGTGATTTCAACGAACGAGAAATCCTTCACCATAACTTTCAAGTCGAAGACAAGCAATTCTGAAAGCTTAGTAAAACCTACATGAACTCATTGTAAAATGTTGAAAAATATACAGTATTTCGAAAATTCTGGATAACAGGACACTGAAAATATAGTTGGTTCTTGGTGTGTGACTCAAATAAGAGTTGACACTTTATTTACCGAATTTGAATTAGGTAGTTTGGAACTTTAATAAGTTCTAAGCTTAGCGTCATAAAGTTTTATTTTATTAAAATACAGGTGGACTCTCTCTTCAACAAAACTCTAGAGAGGTCCTTTTTTTTAGCAACACCCGTCCTAAAGCAACACAACTTGGGGATGTTGTACTCCTGATTCCTCACTTGGGTTACCCTGGTGTTTTGTTAAGCATTATGACATGTTTCTTGTAGAAACATCTGAGTATGATTTTAGCTATTCTGTATATTCTCAGTTGAATTTTCCCCCTTTCAAATTTTAATTGCGATGAATAGCGATTGCGATTGCACCGAGTTATGTCCTATATTTAAGAACTCCGGCATTCAGTGAAGCGTGAATTAAGAATCAGGATGGATTTCAAACTTGAAAAACGAAATAACCTAAATTGAAAATACTGCCGGACGAAGCGGAATCATCGCAGTGAAGCGTGAGTTAAGAATCATGATGGGTTTCAAACTTAAAAAAAAAACTCAATTAAAAATCCTGCCAGACGAAGTGGAATCATCGCCGGTCGAATTAGTGGAAGAAAATCATGCTTGGGTTCAATGCTTCGAAAAAAAGCCAGGAAGAAAATCGCATTATTACAGCCAGGAGTCTCTCGGTCTCCCAGCAAAATGTCCGCTACACACATAAGAGCGAGAAAACGGATGACTTTTAGTGCCTTGAAACATGGTTTCGAAAGGAAATGAAACGCGAAACACAGTGTCTGTTTTTAGTGTCGGGGGTTTCCATCTCCTTCTCCGCATGAGCCGTCGATCATGCGAGCCGCGGAATGGGCCAATAAACATTGGCAATAATCTCAAGAAGGGCCAGGAACCGAAAAGAAACCGCCGACGTTTGAACGGAAACTGAGTTTACAGCCAATCTTTTTTTCAAGCCTTATTTCATTTATATTTTCGTTTTGTAGGGACATTCCACAGCAGGTGCACTTCTGGAACTTGATGGGTAAAGGTAAATGTAACCTGGTTGATGACCCGGGGCTGAAGAGGTTGTCGGCCAAGAACCTTAAATGTGCCCTCGTTTTTTTTTTTTTTTACTATTGGAGAAAAACATCTCAATTGCCACTCAAGTTGGTATACGACAATTTTTATTGCGCAGGACATCTAGTCGATTTTAAATGTTTTAAACAAACCTCAGTTGCAAATTTCAGTCAAACTCCGTAATCACGTTGAAATTCATTAAATGATGCTTTGGAATTGACAGTTAATCCCCTGTACTTCAAGGAGTTGGTATAATCCTCGCAGTATTCGCGTATGCAAAACATTTTTCAATACAACGTTTGGTTCTTGTACAGTATTTTTTTTTAGCCATGTGCTTTCTTGACTCAGTAACTGAAGATGGATTTGATTTTTTTCTGCCAAAATTTCATCATTCCCTGACCCTGGTTCCGATGTTTGCTCATCGAGGTGAACGAGGAATGGCGAAAGCGCGCCACCTTGAGATATTTTTCAACTCTCACGCCCACGGGTTTCATCAAGGTCTAGGCAGTAAATTTAATTTTAAAAAATTAAAATAATTTACTTTAACAAATAAATTGCCTTAGTATAACGCTTTATACCCGTGAATTATTTTCTGACTGAAAAAATAAATTCTGCGTTTTGAAAATGATCGAAGACTTCGATGTTTCTAGCCCATGATACTATGATGCAGTAGTTTGAAAAATCCTCCATAATAAGTCACTTGGGCACCCCCCCAAAAAAAAACTCAATTGATTGAAACTACGGTACAAATCCATCCCGAAAATCTTCGGTATTTCTCAAATTTAAAATATATCCTGAAACGAATATACATCTGAATATATCTATATTTTCACCTGAATATATCTAGGCTGAGGTGAAACAAAATTGAATCAAATCATTGGCACCGAAGACCCAATGCGTATAAGTCATAGATTTCCCTTGCACAAAACTAATAGCAATCAAATAAAATCAGTTACGAGGTTAAAAAGCTTGTAATGCATTATTATTTGATGTACAGTATATGCATTTGCCAGACGAAAAATGTCTTCTAAAAATCCAGATGAGCCTCGATTAATAAGTTCGCAAAGGTTCTTTTAAAAATACGTTCACTATTTTATTGTTATTGTCACATGTTTCATTCTGCTATTTTATTATATGATTTCGTTTCAGCAGAACTCAGTTTCAGCAGAAAAAAGGGAATCAGTGGCTTAAGAATCAAAGCTTGTAAATAAGAGGGATCTAATCGTTTTGGTTGCCAAATTTTCCCTCTAATAAAATTTGATCTTGCCCCTGAAAAAAAATTATATTCCTTGCAGAGATTTCACGGTCGAAACTCAAGTTGAAGATGGAACCGAGTCTGTCTGTCTGTCGGAATTGTTTGGAACTCTGGAAACTCTGTTTCGGCCCTGTCCTGACAGCCAGGAACCCAGAACCCATAGAGCAGCAGGGAATCGCTTGGACCCATATACAGGGGACCCATCACGCTGAGAGAGGACACACGAAATTCAACTTCGGGTTCCTTCGGTGCGACGAACCACGAGCATCATGGGTCTGTGGTCGTGATTTATTCAACCGCCGCCCCCGCGTTTTTCATCCCATTCACGCTGACTATCGGTTTGTTTGACACGTCTTTTTCTCTGCTTATTTATTTTTTTTGGGGGGAATTTTGTGACTTTTCGAGCCCCAGCTGATGAGGTAGCAGCAGGTTGACTCCTGGGTTGAGGGCAATGGACTCACTCACTATATTATGGCTAACTTGAATCGTTTTTCCTATAATGCATTTTCTGTGTGCCCATGCAGGGGTGCATTCTGGATTTCTCCCTCTTTTTTAAAGCCATTTTCGTGACAAATTTAGCCAATTATTTGAGAGTAAAGGTACTACGTATGTTCTGATTATCAGGGAAATTTCACAACGAATTTAATTAATAAAATCACCACACGCTGCGTTTGTTAATATTGAAGATGTACAAAAAATTTAATCTTCAAGATAAGTATTTTCACAAAGTATCAAAGCGAATAACTCTGAGTTGGCGAATTTCAAGTTGACAATTAAAACCTTTAATATTAAAAAAATAAGTACATACGTTTCGGAAATTTACCAGCGAGCATCAACTTACAGTATACCGTACTTTATTTCTGTCAAAAGAAATACTGTATATACATTTTGCATGGATCAATTGCTGTATTGCAAGAAATGAGGGAATTGATTCAATGAGTCGTCACAATATAGTCGGAAAGTTATTGAAAAATTAGGGATTTATTGGTAAAACTCAAAAAATGAAATTTTAACTGTCTAGCAATATTTTTGCCAGAACTAAACTGGACTAAGTTTCATAAATAAATCTTTGAAATTATTCTGTGACCGACACTAGGTATGATAATTTCAATTCTGATGAAAGCAAAAATATTTTCTTTAGAACATAGATTAATGAACTACTGTATTCGAAAAGTTTTAATGGAAAAAATATGAAAAATAACGGAAGTTTCATCATCAAATCTCGAACCTTGATGGAACAACATGAATGGCGGTTCTGCAGAAAGCTTCAGATGAACTCGCGAACATTTTTCGGAGAAATGTGCTAATTTGCACTTGCGAAATGCTCCCACATCCTATACATTTTCGATAAAAAAAAAGTTTTTCTCAGACCTAGTTCAAGGTTCCTCAATGTCAAGATGAAAATTCCGCAAAGTCCTTGGGATATTGCTACACGTCTTTTCTCGCGAAATCCCGCGAAAATATCTTTGACATTGAAACAAATAAACGGCGGGCCAAAAATCACGACCTTCATCGCTAAAAATCCTTGGGGGCTTTCCTCGAAGCAAATCCAGGGATTTTTGCCAACACGACTGCTCGCCAAATACGTAAAAGGCTTCAGTTACCAGAGAGGGAACGAAAAGATAAATAAAAGAACTTGCCAAAAGTATGCCCATAAAGATGGCAATCGCGCAATCGGTTTCTCGCCGAGGAATGACACAAGGTCACTGGCTCACATTAATCACACTACAAACCCTCTGAAAAAATAAAAGCCAGGTTTTATTTCGTGAACCTATATAAGACGAGGTCATGTTATCCTTGGATTGGATCGCGTCTTTTTCAATTTCATAGCTGATAACAATGAAATCTTGGGCTCATCCTGTCCGAAAGATTTTTGCTTGATCGTCCTTCACTTGCTTTTGCATTGCTATACATTATTTTCACGCAGCGACCTTGTCTAATTGATGACGTTAACCGTTGTGTTTCCTTTACGTCTGAACACCGACAATCAAACAATAGACGAAATAAAGGTAGATTGTCATCTAAAAGATAGCAATAATTTGTTTTTGTGATTGGACCCATCAAAGGAAAACATCTAATACTGTACAGTATTCTAAAAATTGTTCTTGAATACATGTAAACCGTTAGATATTCAAAACGAAATCCTGTACGATCCGGAACAAAAATAAACAAACCGTCAGTGTTAAAAAATATTTTATCACTAATTTAATGATGTCTTCTTTATAAAAACATCTGTAGAAGTTGATGTTTCATGAGCACAATGGTGTTCTCATTAGTGCGGTAAAATTAAGAGGACATTTAACATTTTTATGCTACCTCTGAAATATTTGATTCCACTCGAAATATTTTTCATCTAAACGCAGTCAAACGATTGCCGGCCTAAAAAAATGAAAAAATGACGGGGAAAAAGCTGTTACACCTTTGAAATTTTTTTAAAGCACCTGTGAAATGCATGCCACTAGTCAAAGTTCCACAGTTTGTTCCCAACCTTTTTTTATACCAACGAGATATAAAACGAATATCCCCCTAATCCCACGGATTAGTGAAACAAGGCGGAAACGAAACCATGAAAAAATACTGATCCCCCCTCATTGAAAAAAAAAGCCCGTTTGCGTGGGAACAGCAACAAAAGCAACGGGACAATTACGAGACATGAAAAAGAACCTGCCGGATTAGAAAAAAACATTCTGTGTAGGTATATACAGCAACCAACAATCCTCTACGAAAACTAACCAAAAAACGCAACAACAAAAAACGAAATAAAAACAGATCAGTCGAAGGGTTCTCCACCTTTCGTCACATGGAGGTGAAAATTATCGGGTTCGGGTGAGTGGTAATTATCTTCGCAACCCCTGTTTGTGCTTTAACTGAACCGACGAAATCCCGTTACCCTAATTTCATTTCTCGAAAATAATTCTAAATTTGGAATGATTTGATGAGGTCAGTGTTTTCATCAGAAATATTTCCTGAACAGGTGCATTTGTTTTTTTTAGCTCGGAAATATTCTGGAGAAAAATGGCAGTCCATTTCTGTAAGTATGATATTTATTTCAAGCTACAGTATTATAATTCTAAATTTGGCATGAATCGATTCGGGGTTTCATTGGAAATTTTCAGCTTCCATAGAAAATTATCCGATAAAAAACATGCACAAAGAAGATTATTTGGCATGAAAAAAAAAATCGAGAAGAAAAATAGCCATCGATTTCCTAGCTCATGTCGCTTCCCGCTGGCTCCCGAGTAAAAATTACGTGATAAATGTTAACAGGATCAACAGCGTCAAATTACCCCCGGGGGGTTCATCTCCAAAAACACCCCTCTTCTTCCATTCTTTTTTTCTCTCTTTCAGCATTTCCCAAGCAGGTATCATTAGTCACATGCCACGACGTCTGAATGAGGATCAGGATCATCCTTTTCCGGGTTCATCCTCCCCTCGCAGCCACAATCCTTCCATCAATCGGGATTCCAGCAGGAATCGCGGGGGGTTCTTTCCCAGGGGGTGGTTTTTCATCCACAGTAGGGCTAAATTTTCCGCGTTGGGGTCGAAGAAGTCATTAATCTGCGGAGTTAAAGCTGGGATATTGGGGTTAACTTGGCCTTTTTTTTTTTTTAGGGCATCGGCATCCGTTTGTTGGTGGATGCGGCGTATCATTGTTTACGTTGAAGGGAACGTAGTTCAGAGATGAGGGGAAAATGCTCGAAGTTTGAGTTTAGTCACACATGTCATGTCACCAGATAGGGTGACCTGGATTTTGGGGTTAAGGAATATTCAGGGCACATTAGCTTAAAAGCCGAAACGAACTCTTTTCCAAGTGGTTTAAAAGGGTGTACTTCGGAATAATCAGTTCAGATAAGTTGAGTAAAACCATCACCATTCCCACATTTTGTCTTTTTTCTCGCAAGAGTTGTCTTTAAAAATCATGACATGTCGCATATTCAATATTCATTCTGGATTTTCAAGTAAACTGAGAGATTGCTAACCACGCCGAATGAAAAATGCCCAGAAAGTTGATTTACCACGATTTTCAGAGCGGTTCAATGTTATTGGACTGAGTATTGTTCATATTGATAGATTTTTTCTTCTACAAATATGACGTTTTAAAATTAAGCATGAGTGAAATGAATTTAGACCCCTACATTCTGATGAATTTGTTGCGAATAAGATATTGTCGTTGAAATTTTAGAGGTTTGCTATTGAGCTGAGCATACTCGTATACAATATTTAATTGAGTTTACCTGACACGTTAACAATAAGCTGTGTACCAAATGATGTGAATGCCACAGCTCGCAAACAATTGAACTTATGGATGCTTCAACCTCAGGAAAATCTGCACCAATAGGCCAAAAAATGTCTCAAGATAAGGACACTTCCCCAGAATTTGCTAAAAAATAAAAAAATGGTTAAAAATTTCGTATTTCTTGAAAAAAATGAGGCCATGCGCTACCATGGACATAAATTTACTGAGACACCCCAACATACAGATAATTCAACGTGGGGACACTAGAACCTTTAGAAAACAGGGCCCAGCATCTGGACATCTTGACACACTCCACACTTTTTCAGCATTTCAAGAAAAGTGGAGAATTATTTTTCAAAATATGAATATCTCTCGAAAAATTGACTTTTTAAATTCACAGAAGTTACAATGAATTAATCATAAATTTGCTTGAATTTTTAATAATTTTTTTTACTAATTTTTAGCATTTGCTACCATCTCTGCATTTTTGAGTCCTTTTGACTCCAGAGGATCATGTTCTGTGTGGTTTTCTTGATTCTGAATAATTATTTTCTGTGTTTTTGAGTTAAGAAACACATTTTACTTTATTTTTTGGAGATTTTTTCCCAATTTTTGGTGAACTGGAGAACCAATTAAATTAGTTCACTGTCCAAGTGGCAAGCACCAATTGTATCCTCATCTTGGGGTCTCACTAATTGAACATTTTTCAATACTGTACATGCTACTTCTGTGCTTCACCTTCTAGGAATTTTGCTGCGAAGTGCCTAATTTAGCCAGTTGATTTGATCTCTTTGACATCAAGCATGGCAAAAAGGTCAGTTTCTGTCGGCTTTCTTTGCACATGTATTTGCTGTGTCTAGAATTCAAGAAAATATTTAATTCTACATAGTGTTTTGAACATTAGAATTGAAAAAATATTTCCAATTGAAGTTCATGGGAAAATGTGATCCAATTTGGAGACATTTCCAACCGATGCACACAATCCAAGTGTTGATCATGCCCATAGTGTGGAGGCTCGCCATGCATTTTTTCATGTCCGTCAATTTGCTGCTATGTAGACACATTTCTTTGACCAGAAAATTAACTTCCACGAAGTATCACTTATTGACAAGATTTCAGGGGCATTCCAGTGCTAAGGTATTTTTTTCAAGGATCCAACCATACTTTCTTCCCTGAAACAGATTCTTCTTTTTCCTGGAAACGCTTTTCAATTACTTGTATTCGAAATTAATCAGACAGGAGAAATTGGACGACACAAGATTTCCAGAGAGACATTGAATACGTTTTTTTACCTGTCGTTCACATTTAAAAATCGTGAGTATTGCATAGTGCGAATTTTAGGTGCAGAGTAATACAATATGCAGTCGTAAAATAAGTGCGCTAAATTCCGCATCACAGAACCGTCAAGAAATACTCGAATTCAAATCTAGAATCAAGAAATACCGTACTCGTTTCCAAAGAAGCAGACCCGCAAAACAACCAATTAAATGAGCACAAGAATGACAATTACTTAAATTACGGTATATTTTATTACCCCATGATTTCTACGACCACGCTACGTATTTCAATATAAATGTTCCGAACTTGATCATATAAAATGCAGGGTTCACTTGCATGAATGGGTACGAGAAATTTGTCAATGCTGTCCCTGGCTGAATAGCTTATTCTGCGAGTCATTTTTCTTCATGGTTGTACTCATTTACCACTGGCAACACTGAACCAGTTTATGTTTGCCGATAGGAAGAACTCGAACTACAACAAAGGCTTCCGTATTCCGTTTTTCAAAACGTGAATCACCATTTACGAAATAAAAATCGCTTCTCTGTAGGTTTCACAAACGGGAATCCCGTCAAATTTTTCTTTTCTTCCTCGACAAAAAAAAAATTTAACGCGAGTATC
>CAJPEX010005219.1:0-17368 GCA_905338405.1 Notodromas monacha | reverse complement strand
GAGGAACTTTATGGTGTGATCAGTCTCATTCATCCAAGAAATGCCGAGACAACGCAATGTAGCTGGTATATACACAGCGCGCGGTTCCACGTCTGTATACGTCTCATTTTATGATCCTCTTCCGGCCCTGCTACATCAGTAAAGCACGGATTCGTTGTATAAAAAAAAAAAAAAAAAAAAAAGGAAGATATACTTAACAAGGAAAGGAAGATGTCATGATAAGAAACGACACGTCGCAGGGATAATCTGAAGGCGTCCTTCGGGCATCTCCGGGTCATATAAACAGATATATACGCAGCGTGTGTCGGGGAAGGCGGGAAATAAAAGGTGCAGCAGCAGCAGGTCACGAGTGCGCTATGCACGACGGCTCTTGGGTTGAGGACCCGGTCAGGCACATAATCGAATGTCAGCAATTGGATTACCCCGAGACCAACTGCGTCGGAGTGCGTGGGATTCCTTCACGCGCACATATCATAGGTCGCTTCTTTTTAAAATTCAGAAAAAAACCGCTGCAAAATTTCGGCGTGACTTATGCTTGAGGGTTTTCTTTCATCGAAAAAGGAATTTTGTCAAAGTTTATATTCAATGATATTTCGTTTTTTAATTGAAAAATAAATATAATCACAAGACATAAGGAAAATAATTATTCTTTCTCAAATAATGAAAATAAAAAAATTAAGGAAATTATTGAATCGCTTGAAAATATATTTCATTTCATGGTTTCGTATAAATAAATCATGCTGTGATAAGACTGTTCGGGATATGTATAAAGTTCCCATTATTTCGGAGGTCTGGGAGTTTCAAGTTGTTTAATGCGACGGCTCAGTTCTGTTCCGTGTTGTTTCGTTTTACTTATTTCTTTATTCCCGAGTAAGCACAAGGCTAATTTAATCGAGAATCAAAGAGCAAAACACAAAAAAAAGATTTCTTGGATCTCGTACTGCTCAATTTCTGAAACGTATACTTATGAATTTATTGAGTAACCTTCCTGTGGTTTTTCTCCAGAAATTTGGTGATCTCAATTAGTAAGGCTTGCGATTTAAAAATATGCACTTGATGCGAGAAAATCAAATACTTTATACGACATTTACACAAGTCACGATTTACATATGCTTAATGTCAGAAATATGGGGAAGAAGAAGGTGGCGTGTCAATTGCTGAATTTCTTTGATTTATCAAAGAAATTCAGCAATTGACACGACTCTCGGAATATTGCCTCGGACTTTAGGAACGGTTTACATGGAATGAACAACTATCGTATTCTGGATGAATAAAGTTCTAATGCAATCGAAAAATTCAAGAGTTTGAAAAAGGTTTGTGATCGTGAANAAGTTCTAATGCAATCGAAAAATTCAAGAGTTTGAAAAAGGTTTGTGATCGTGAAAAACGTTGCCGTTCAAGGCGAACCCAGCACATCCCTTTTCCTAACCCAACTCTTTTGATCTGAATTCCATCCGATCCCATTCAACCTGACACAAAGACGTTCATTTAATAATTTGAGCCCCTTTTTCAACTCAGCATAGAGCAGGTTCCTTCGCTAACGCACGCAAAAAAAATTATAATAAGATCAATTAACTTCGCATTCGTTCTCAAATTCTACCGAATCCATGAATTTGCGGTGGTTCAATTCAAGAAAAATCCTGAAACTCTCTGACAACCGTGCTAAAATTTCTCGCGGCGAAGAATACGTAAGTCATCATCATCATTCCTGAGCCTTATGCGAGAAGGAACCATGCTCATTCAAGCGAGAGGAAGAGAAACAAGAGCATGAGCTACAGTATAATGCCTAGTAATTTTTACCCTACTATTATTTTTAGAAAATGGAGCGAAGGTCGGTCTTCTCGCGGAATTATTCCGTAGGATTCTCGCGAAAACCTTTCAGGAAGATTGGCATCATTGTTCGCGGGAACGAATTTCCAGCCAGCCGCACTACTGCTCGTCAGGGGAACAAATCGCATTTCTACTCGTCCTCCTGAGTACCAATAGCATTTATCATTCAGCCCAAAAGCGTTCTGAAGCAAACGCTGAATGACTCCATGTGGGGGGTATCATTCTAGAATGGAGCCCAGAAATAACTTGTGCCGTTCTTCTGCACTTTTTTGTTTGTTTGTTCGCTCGTTCCTCAAGTACTCGATATATATTTTGCTTATTTTTTTAAATCGTGACTTTATGCAGCAGATCATCGAGGAATCCCGCGCCCTGGAAACTCGAGCCGCGGGAAACCAACGCCCCTTTATCATACCAGAGCCACGAAAGCAACTTGGGAACCTTTCAGTGCAATGAAGAGTACCACAAATGAAAGACACAAGAATATGGCCACGGGAAACTGGTACCATTTCAGCAAGCCCGTATCATGATAAACAAAATAAATTGCAGGCAAATTTTCTCAACTCGAGTCATGTAACTTTTCAGCACCAGCAGTAAAAAAATATTTCCCGCGTAGGAAAAGAAAATTATTCGTATTAGATTGCGCAGTCTTTTTGAAATCATCATACACAATGCAAATCAGGAGGCTTTTTAAACTTTTTGTGGTTGAAATTGTCGTCAGCCTGAAACTTTTTATTCAAGCCCACGTTTCCAGCAGCATGAAAAAGCAGAAAGGAAAGCTGTAATTGACGGTACTTTTTTTTTTTTAATGCTTCGGGCTAATTAAAAAATTGAATCAGCAGATCGATGAAAATGTTTTCTTATGAATTCAAATTTTACTAAAAGAAGGTCGTTTTTAAAAACTGCGAATGGAACACGTGATTTTCCAACGTCCGATAAAAATAAATTCCCATCAGCACGTAGAAAAAAAGATGTGAAGAATTAAGCAAAGCACAGAGAAAATCTGCCTGTCTGCATGAACATCGTCTGAAAACGCGATAAAAATCACAATTTCTGCCCAGATTGACAACCTCATAAAGTCGTAATTGACAAAGAGATTTATTGAATTTGTTTTCCCCTGTATTCTCAACATATTTTTCGCATTCAGCGCATCCTGGCGCTTCGCTCGCTCAAGCCCATCAATCAATTTCCAGCTGATGGATTTTCTCGCTGAAATTTTCATCGGGAAGACGCAATTTATCACGCCCAAAGTTTACCTAATAGGCATGCATGAATGTATTGAATCACGTACCGGATTTCCCGTTGATGTCCTTTGCCTTCAGGTTCTTCGCCTTGAGAACAACCAAGGTGAGCTGGGACTGAGTCGGATGGTAGCACAGGCTGATCAGCAAATCCCCGCACTTGTCCTTCTCCAAAGGTCGGAGTCCTTTCCAGAACATGGGCTTCTCAGACAGGTCCACCTGTTGTCGAAAGAAAATAAAAACGAGAGAACCTCGGCTTTAGCTATAGAATCAAACGACAATTTCACACACTTCTCCCCCCCCCCCCCTTCCAATGCAGCGAACCATCAACAAATATAACGACGAGAAACAAGTCTACTTCCACGAAAAATGGTTCAAATAATTTATTCATCAGAGTTTCCCAAAAATGTTTCACATTCCTGTTCTTCAAAGAAAATATAGCTAGCACTCACTTATCATGGCGGTTGGATCTTGTATTCAGACGGACAGAACAAAATAATTTCATGAAATATGATTACCGTATATAAATTGTGATGATGATTTATTTTGAGGTGGGAAGTCCTGTTTCCTGATGGCGTAATCTTCAAAGCAAAATTCACGAAATTGAGGAATTTCATTCGGCAGCTATTCTTGCTGAATGCGGAAAAAAATTATGTTTCAATCTTAAAACGTTAGAGAAACAGATGCCGCTTTACTTTGGCGAAGGAGGGATGTAATTCATGATATAGAAATTGAAAACATTCTACAAGGCTTATACTGAAAGATTTAGCGGTTTTCTCCAGAAAAACGCAATACCACAAACATCCTGCAAATTAACCATCAAAAACTTCGAGCAAAATGAAAATTACAAGTTTTTGAACCTTCCTTTGAGAAGGTATAAAAGAAAAAGGAATTCTTTGTCCAGTTTCGACTGATTTGAAACAAACTCTCCATGAAACTTTAAATTCTCTAGATTCCAGCAGACCTTTTACAAAATAAACTGGTCGAAAAGATCAAATGATTCCACTATCCACAATCAGGAACGGATCGATCAGATTCAGAAAAATTGGCTTTCCATCGAAAATTACGCAATGGTGAATGTGCAAAAGCGCGCGTGAAACCGAAGCACGGATTTTCCTAGTATAGTACAGTACATTAAAGTACATATTCCCATCGAACCTTCAATAAAAAATGAACAACTATGTAGCGATGACGTACGACCTTCGCAGAAATCCTAGAGCATCCGAAGCAGCGCATATGCATTAATCTCATTAGACCAGACTTCAGTGTATGCACTATAGCGAGTTCTCACGCAAGAATATGTTCTATATGCACCGTAACCAAATTGCCCGCCCCATCGCACTTCTACGCGTGTAAGGATAAAAAAGCATTGAATATATACATCACAAACAGCAAACAAGGTCGATGGAAGATTGGTAGAAGTGTCGAAAGAGAGCGAGAGAGAGAGAGATAAAAAAAAAGAAATAGACGTAACGGGGTTCGGGAAATTATCTGAAGCAGGCCACATCGCATCATTGATGCAATATCCGGCTTGTGATCATCGTTCCGTTCTAGCTGTCAGAAATCAGCCGTCGTAAAGCATCTATATACGTTTACATAAGCAGAACGGACCGTAGAAATACTATTCCTCTTATACCAACTTTTCTTCGAAATACGTTTTCGGCTGAGGATACGACGTCGAGAGACGCGCAGAATTTTAGTTTAAGATTTATTTTTCACGCTTAAAAAGTTCTATCTCGTTTTTGCATTTACAAGTACCAATAAGAAGGCTTCGAAACATCGACATTTCAGAGCGAATTTTTGTGTGTGCTTTATTCGAGGAATGGTACGCATGATTATGACGGAGAAGCGGAGCATTTCCTTCACAAGAACACCTTATTTTTCTTTGTCATACAAAAGTAGCTCAATTTTTTCTTTGACCCACCAATTTTCGAAGTCTCGGCCAACCCTCCGGTGGCCTTGCCTTGTGCCAATTCCTCAACCGTCGTTGGAATGCAAAATTCCTGTTTCTATTTAATTTTTTAAAAAGCTGCAAAAACTTCGCGAATAACTTCTGATTTAAAAGAAAATCTTTGAGCTTAGATCAGAATCGTTGAACGCTACAGCACAAACCATTTGAAACAACTTGAAGATCGAACTCATTTTGTTTCCCTTTGTTTCCATTTTAAGAAGAATTCAGTTTAATATATTCAGCGAACATCTTCAAAGTTTATTAGAGGGAGGATAAAAACCCTTCCCATTTTTCAAAAAGAATTCGTTCAATATTTTGAGCTAACAACTGCAAGATAAACTAGAGGAAGGATATAAAAAAAAAAGCTTAATGCGTGTCTTCGAATCTAATGCGAACACGTGCCCGAAGGCTCAAGCACGATTACTGGATCCGCTCATTGTGGGTGCCCAATCATCCTGATTGATTACGTAAAATTAAATATCTTCGGGGAATATATACAGGATATTTTCTTATCGAAATAAGACGAATCTGGCAGCATTGAATGAGTATACCGCATTGCGAACAGCTCTTGGGAATCATCTCACTCATCACCACCAGAATGATGTTTGCCAATATTAGTTCGGCTTGCGTGGATATTGAATATATACCACATCAATTGAATTCGCGGATGGGAATTTATTTGATCAATTATTGGAAAAAACTCGATTTAATTTTTCTGCTGCTTACTTTAATTAATCAGCAATACCTCGAGATAATTTAGTTGCATATGAAGCAGCATGAAAAAAACCATCATGTTTTTATAAAGCATCAACGTTCTTTCCAGCACAGCAGAAGTTCTGTTATTCGTGTCAAAGCCGGGGATTCAGAACTTTGAAAGCAAAACAAATCTTACTCAGATTACGAAAACGAATTCTAAACTGTTTGCTTAAAATGTTTATCGCAAGGATAATCCTCGGTAATGAGTTCCCGGGAAGTGAGCGCACAAGAAAGTTTGAAAAATAATGCTGATGAGAGAATTCATTCTTGCATTGATATTGTTCCCGAGAAAACAAAGCGGAAGTTAGTATATTTTTGAAAAGAATCCCTCATTTTTTGAGTCAGTTATTGTGAAAACTGGAATTAATCCCATCGTCCACCAATATTGGCGATGATGAACAAATCGCCAGTTCTTTTTACTCGCTTAAAATCAGCGTTGTTCAATTTAAAAAAAATCAGCTCATCGCTCTTAAATTAAAGTTGAAAGATAGCTTGTGTAAAATGCTCATCAATCTCTACCACGATAATGAGTTAATGACAAAGTGCATGATAATTGTAAAGAATTTCAACTTGATTACTCAACTCAACGACCTTCCGGCATCATTATAGAAATTCCCAGGAAGCGGTGCAGGACAATTTATGTTTACTTATCGTGAACATTAATTGATCACATCAGTCACGAAAATCGGAAAAAATTAAATGCGGAAAATCCAGAGTAATTCACGATCGCCATTATATCCGAAATGCGACGATGCGCGAATCAAACAATGCGCGGAATCCACTCAAATCGCACCCAGTATTAAGATCACAGTCCGAAAATTAATTTATCCGCCAGAACCCCCAATGTCGATCTTAGTCACTATAGGAACAGCTCACTAGTAAAACAAATACCATACTATATTTGACCTAATACTGTACATTCACATCAAGTGAATGCAGCTTTATCTAATTTTCCCGCGAAATGATGGTAGCATGCCAAACTGATATTGGGGAGAAACTCGTATTGCCTAAATATTGGGTATCCATCGCATGACCGTCAAATATTGAATTAATCAAGACACACTGGCAACAAATTCACAGCATTTTCGCAAAAAAAGGTCTATCTTGCCACGATAAACGGAATAAATGAATAATTAGGTAGTGCTCTGGGCATCGCATGAGAAATCGTGTACATTCTTGTCAAACAATTTTTTTTTATTCACCAAAAAGAATAGATCGAGTTGGTACGTTGAAGAAAAAAGTGTGAGCAATAAATCTAATCTAATTTGCTTGATACATCATAAAATTCAATTTGAACGATTTAATTTTGCAAAAAATAGAACGTAGTAAGTTGGATCAGCATTTGGGATAGAACGAGGGTTCGCATATCCATAAAATTAAATTTCACAAAAAACCATCAGATGTCATGTCATGAGTCACGAACATTTCAAGAAATTTGAGTTTGTAATTACGAGAATGATGAAGCAATAAAAGTCACAGGAATGAGAGTATAACTCCAGAAACATTAAAAAAAAAAAAAATCTTCACACACGCACATCTAACCAAGAAGCGTCAAGACCTTTTTCATCAGCCAATAAAAAAAAATCATCAACTCGCTCTTCAGAATGACTAGTTTTTGGCACTTGAAGCGTAAATAGTCGTCAATTTCCAAATTCACCGAATTTGCAAGCAGATGAGACTCATGCATGGACAAAATACCGGCAATACATCAAAGGGATTTGCCTGTCGATCCGCCTTCGTTTCCGAAAAAGGGGTATTTCACATTGAAATGCGTCAGACGCGTCGATGAATTTCCGAAGTGCGTGTCTTTTCCCCCCGAGGGTTCCTATATATATTGCTCACGAACGCACAACGCTGCTCATACGAGTCACGTGTCACGATTTTCTAAATAGAATCTCCAATTCAGGAAAAAAATATTTAAACCAGATCATAGCTGCGAACTCCTATTTTCTGCACTCCCATATAACCCTTTGATTTCTTCGCACTCAGCACTTCGTCGACGCGTGAGAATGATGAAAACTTCTTCTCTTATATACATCCGCTTTCTGTGTATATACGCACTGAAGGTTCGGTTCATGCGATATTGAGAACCTAGCAGAAAAAAGAATAATATCATTCTTCAATGACACCTATACGCGACAGGAGGGAATACTATACGGTAAGTCATAGGCAAAACAGCGGAGGTGAGGCGTCAACGAAAATCTTTTGAATATGTCCGTTGCCCAATGGAGGATTCAAGCATCGATAGACCAATAGAATTCCCGGAAAAATTACGAAGTTGTCTCCTTAAAGGTCCACTTGGTTGACGAAGTTGAATTCACCTCTTCATACAGAAAACTCATGAGCACGTTTTGGGACTTATTAATTGTTAATTATTTAAGAAGTGGCGCTCGGCTTTTGCAGGCCGTTGTTTTTAGATTGGAGGCTATTTTCAGATTTAAGCAATAATTTTATGCAAAATCACAAATCATATAAATTGGCTACAGCCCAGAAAAAAATGGGAGAACGAAATATGTGATTATCTACTATTTGTAACCGTCATATACAAAAGTTGGTTCATAAATGTTGAGACCTTTTGAAATAGATCAAACAGAATTTCAACATTTCCTTTTTTTAATTGCATAGCCCTTTCATTTGGCAACAATTCAGTGCAGTTCAACATACTATCCGCCAATTTCAACGCATTTTTGTGCAATAAAAATCCAACAATCAAAACAGTGCCAAAATTCACTGTTGCGAAGAGCCAAAAGTCACAGTGTGCCTATAATCAACTAACGGAACTCGATTTTCGGCACTGTTTTGATCTTTGAGTTTTATTACATGAAAAAAGAATTAAAATTGGCGGATAATACTGTATGTTGAACAGCACTGAAGTGTTGCCAAATGATGTGGCTGTGCGAGTCCAAATGAATTGGGAATTTTGAAATTCCGCTGGATCTATTTCAAAAGGTCTCACAATTTATGAACCAACCCTCGTATATTACAGTATAATTGTACTGTACACTGTAACTGCCGAATATTTTTGAAATACAGTGGACGATGCTCTATTATTCTTTTTCGGCGAAAAAGGCTCGCTAAAAATAAAAAAAAAAAACTCGTTATGACTATGTTCAACCTCAAAAATAAGTCGTTATAAGCTATCTTCCAGCTTTTTTCAAGTTCTAAGAATAGTCTAAACCATCACGTGAATATTTAAACAGAAAAGAACGAACACAAACTCACGAGAGACTTTGTTAATACAGTACTGTATAGAAAAAAATCTGCAAAACGTCTACATTGCCAATATTAATTTTATTTAGCGTGTATACGGTTTCTCATTAGTGATAAGGATGACCAAAATTGACACTCCCGCAGATATATGTAAAGTTCGAACCTCATTTTTAGTTTCATGCAGACATAATTCCTAATCGTGTTCAAAAAGTACGACAGTGCTGGATAATACTTTATCATATACTTGCATATAGTATATTATTATTAGTCATTGTACTTCAGAAGGGTTACTGTTGTCCAAGTAAGGTACTTTAAATAAGACCTAGGAACCTGCCATGAAAATCCGTACGAGGATTTCCAGGTATTCTTTTGTTGTAATGAATCAGAAGCAGAAATGCCCCGAAAAATGCATGCTTAGGGTGCGCGTTACGTCGTGTCCGGTCAGCCGCCGGTCGGTCAATTGACGGTCGCGCACCCGCCGGTCGTCAAGCGCCGGTTGGTCCAACCGCCAGCCAGGGCAGTTCTTGGCCTCGCCAATCCCCAGCCATCCAAACGGCGGTTTGGTCACCCAATTGTCGGGGCACCCAAACAATCCGGTGACAAGAATCATGCTCATTTTTTTCAGAATTCAGTGAGCAGAATGGTATCCTACCACAGATTTTTTTTTTCAAAATTTCAGCAATGTTAGGTTAGGTTAGGTTAGGTCAGTTTATCTTATGTTAGTTTAGTTTAGGTTATGTTAGGTTAGGATATGTTAAGTTAGGTTGGGTTTGATAAGTTTTTTATTTTTGTGAAAATTTCTATAAGATGAAATTTTGTAAAAATAAATAATAATCTTTGGTAGGATACCATTCTGCTCACCAAATTCTAGAAAGAATCAGCATGATTCTTCTCACCCAATTGTTTGGGTGCCCCAACAATCGGGTGACCGGACTGCGGTTTGGTGGACTGGGGATTGGCTAGGCCAAGGACTGCCCTGGCTGGTGGTTAGACTGACCAGCGCTTGACGACCGGCGGGTGCGCGACCGTCAATTGACCGACTGGCGGATGACCCGGTACCCGCGTTACGTAATCCGTCCGCTTCGTATGGAGAAATAAGCGGAGGGAAGTTCTTTTTATGTAGCAGGCGTACATCAAAGCCAAGGGAAGATTTTGCGTCGAAATTCTTCATCCTCAGGGTTTTTTCTATCTTTGCTTCGAAGCACGTGTAAGCTCACCTAAGGCCGAAGAAAATTGAAAAAATTTTCCGGAGCAATATTTTCTCTCTAAAAATAGAAGCAAAAATACGATGTTCTGATATGAACAAATTTATTTTCAAAAACTTATTTAATGAAAAAAAAGGATTTTATTTTGCCGGACAGTTTTTAGAACCGTGAATCGAATTTCCGAAGGTCGAATATGAGCCCGTGACCTGTCTGAATTCTTCTGAAGATGACCGATTAAGATCAGTAAATCCCGTAACCAATGGCCATCGCCTTCTTCCAATAAAACCTGACCGATATCACGAGATCATTCCGAACACAATTCGTCAAAAAAGAATTTACCCAGTCTTCAAATTGAGCCACTTCAATATATTTGTAAGTTCCGCGAGCGAAAGTAATTATTAATTTTGCCGCCCACCTCTGAAATATTCATAGCTATCTTCTCGATCTCATTTGAAGAGCTATAAAATCGCACTGGAGATTTTTTTTCAATTTTTTTTCCACAAAATATCGGTATACTTTGATCGAGTCGTCAAGAATTAATTACATTTCCCGTGGTTTCTCATCAGCAGTTCAAACACACGTGGTCATACTCGGAACTTCAGACGTAGAAGTTCCCTAATTGAAAATTTCGGTTAGCCCAGGTGCTCCACGTAAATCATGGATATTATACTGTACAGTAATTGAAAACATGCCCGACGGCTGAGTAATTTTGAGATCATTCCATTGTTTTTATTAAAATTCGTTGTTCAACGTATACAAATGCTGGATATAGTAAATTCACTAAAATAACTGTGAACTGTGTCTCCTTCTTTTTGAAGCGGCTACCTCAGCAGTGCCCTCTTAGCTAGTATCAGCTTGTGCACGTTTACTTCTTAGGACAAGACGTCAAAGACCTAGCCCTTTGGACTTTTCGTTTTTCAATATCGCCATTCAGGAAATAATCAGCATAATCAAATCAACACAAAATGCAAAGCAACCTCGAAGTATTTCCGTTCAACCATCGATTCGATTTACAGGCTTTCTAATAATGGACCCATGTCATCGTTTTTCAAACAACATCGATGCTCATCAAGATATTGACTTCTGTTTCTTCGAATGACTTTCTTTGTCTATAACCCACGACGAAATGGAGAAAGTCTTCCAAATGATAATTTTTTTGGCCTAATGTTGACTTGATTGCGTTTCTAAATTTTTTGAATTCGCAAGACTTTTTTGTGTATAGTCATGGACCCGATGGAGGGACTTTTTAGGGTTATAGTAAGTGTAATAACATATGTCATGTCAATACGTGATTATCGGGTGTATTTTGATATCCTATAGCTTCATTGTAACTTTTAGGTAAGTGTGTTCGATATATGTCATCCCGTGACGCTGCTTTAAATTCAATCATGAACGAAACGAAATATCTGACAAGTTTTGGAAATTTTCTTGAAAAAGCAATGAATTTACTCGGTCCAGAAGTAATTTCAGAGATACATTGAAGAATATTTCAACTCGAAAATTACGCAGATCACTTCTCTATCCCGTGATGTGAAGATTAAAGTTTTTATAATTAAAAAAAATGTTTGCTTTCAAAAAGGCAATCTCAATTATCCTCACAGTTAATTGAAATCTTTGCTACTGACGTGCTTCGGAGATTCCAAAAAGCCCAAATCTTTTCAGGACATTCAAAATACATCCCAATCTTACTTCATGAATTTTCAACTTATTTTACTCTGCATGTACGGATTACTAAACCTAATCTCTGAATAAGTCTCTTCGACATGTTTGCTTGAAAATAATCGTACTATTCCGTCTTTTATTTCTGTCAACACGACAATGGATTTCAGAAACATTGAAACTCTGCACCAACCGAGCCATAAAAATATCAAAAGTTTAGTTTCGTTGCTAGGCTACACACCTGGAGCATAATCCATATAATCTTCGATACATTGTCCGGAAAACCAGGTTGCATCACTAACGATTAAACAAAAAAAGTAAAAATATTTTTAAAATGTGATGAACCGACGAGAAATTCCGTTGCTAAGTTCTTCGCAGCGACGCCAAGTATCGAAACGAAAAACACAAAAGCCTGAGTCACGCAATTTTTTTGAATTCTGATCTCCGCGTTCAACGCGCACTAGAAGAGTAAATACACGAAGTAGTAGCACCTTAGGTACAAACGGTACGTACTTTCAGTTTAAAAGGTTCTTGCTTGTTGTTGTTTTTGGCTTACGTCAAGTTGTTACGAAATTATATTACCGATAGCACGCTAACTTTCTTTAAGGTCACGACGCAAAAACACGGGCTTCGCCTCGGACCCTTGCTTAGTACATTGGCTGTGGACGACTCAATTATTTACAGTGTCATCGGGAAATGGGCTTTTTCAATGTGGAACAACGAACTGGCCTAATTTTGCGTAAATTCGCGGCGTTCTGGGTCCATTTTTATCAGAGGCTTCCCGCAGAATTCCGCACTTTCCCTTAAAGATATTTGAATAACAGCGGAATAATTTCTGGTTACAAAATAAAAAGGAAAACCGAAAATTATGCCAGAGCATCATTGTCATACAAATTCGCAAAAACGGTAAAGATAAATATGCAGATGATTTTTTTTCATTCTTAACCTATTTTTGTTAGTTTTGAAATCTTAGAGACTTACTCTTATGAAGACGCATTATGTCATGAAACGAGCTTTTTTTAGTTTTAATAACTAAGCTTTTAAATTTGAATAGGGGAACGTCATTCGAAAAAGTTCCTTCATGAGGTCACTGTCTGACATCATCATGAATTGCAAGCTAATAAGTGAAGTACTGTGCAAACAAACTAACAATTTCAATTTAAACTATTAATTGTATAGAGCGGAGCAGTAATACAAGCGATTTTTTTTTCTGATGAGACGATGCCAAGAAAAACGTTTCCTCCGTTCAAAAAATCTCCTTTGCATTTTTTCAAGGTACTTTACTTTAGTGTAATAAAAAACCATGAATAATTCATCGCATGTTGAGGGAAAATCGGGATTTCAAAACCCAAACCTGAATAAAAATTCAAGATTTCAGCTAACATTTATTTTCAAGTTTTGAAGGACTTTCTGGACAGTCCTCGATCTGAACACACCGGCAATTGTCCAAGCCACTTTATCGGAATAGGTTTCCACACGCGACCGTGGTGTGTTTCGACAGGAGATAGACTTCGTTGCTCATTGCTTGATTGGTTACCATGTGGACAAGACAGATAACCAAGGTCACATTGTCAACTTGACCTCGGTCGATACACTGACGAGGTACGTGAACTTCAGTGCGGTTCGTACTCATCCATCGACTCTACGTCGGTTACTTTTCCTCGACATCTTTAACTTTGTTATCTGGACATCTTGACGATATCATCACGAAATGATACCAGCAATATAAATTTATTCAGTGAGCTCAAGCATTCTCCATAAATGTTGCTTTCATCATACGTCGTAATTCTGAGTTGACGAGAATTAACAAGATGCATTTCACAGACTTTCAAACAGTTACAATCGTATCTATTATTGAAGGGTCTTGAACATAAAGAAAAAAACCCAATCGAAGCTCGTTCAACATCCTTTCACAATATTTCCATTCCGTCGCTGATTTATGTAAAGAAACTAGTGGTAGCGATAAAAGTTCCTTATAGTTACTTTTTTCAACGTTGCACGAAGCGTAAGAAGTAAGCCGTCAAAAGTATGAAAGCGTTCTAGTTTCAGACTAGACTTGATTTCTGCATGTTCTATTTAAAAATGCCTCGTGTCCTCAAGTGTTTTCAAAAACACTCACGTTTGTTACTTCAATTAATTGAATTGAAAAAGTATGATAAACCAGACAGCTTATTCTATGCAACCAAGAGTAGAAAATAGAAAATTACATTCTTTCCGTGAACTGCTGATTAAAGGTTTATTTTATTCTGAACGTCTCATCATCCGCAGCGGTGCTTACTATAGCTTGGTTTAAAAACTGGAATTTTCTAGATCGATTCTTTGCTAATTATTTACTATTAAAATAAATGCAAAGGTAATTCGATCAACCTTAAATTTGTTTTTCATGGTGTCACGAGAAAAACATGTACGAAAACATCACAGGATGTAATAAAAATATGAAAATTTCATTCCTGAATCCTGCGCCAGATTTAATTTCCTTTTTCATCACTTTTTTTGCGCTTCCCGCGGTTTTCGTGTTTTGCCAAAGGATATTATTAAATTAATATCATTATTATTTTCGCAGCGTCAAGGATGAAAAGTATCCGAGGTGTATGTTTTTATAGTTTCCGCTGCATATTAAATTTCACAACATCGTTTGGATTTCCGGAAAAACTCGGAAGCCGTGTTACAAGCTGAAGAGTGATCAAAAACAAAGAAGGAAATTGAATCCTGAGTCCTCACTTTATGCTAAAATATTACATTCTTTTGGGCGTATAGCATTCTTTTTGGCGTAGCATCACCTCCACGCCTTTTTTTTATTAAACGTCGCACTGGCTTTTGCACTGGACTCAGCGTTTCCCGGGATCTTGTCCTCACAATGAAATTACAATTATACTCTTCTCTCCTTTAACAACCTGAGACCACATACGCTGTAAGTTCTTCCACGATGATGAGCAAAGGGAAAAGATAGACCAAGGTAGATAGATCAACACGACACACTGTGATGGCGTTTACCTTCGAAGTAGAACGTCTCGTTCCACTTGGGGTTCAGAGTGCGACGCTTGATCTTCGTCTCCAGCCTGTGCTTTTTGTCGGGCAACAGTGTGACTCGTACGTACGGATCCGAGGTTCCAGACAAGTCCTTCGCCGGCAAATCTTTGCCCTGAAACACAAACAAAAAAGGAAAAAGCAAAATGAAAATGTCCTTCGGAATCTAGAGTTAATGCAAGAGTCTTAACGGCCTAAGAGCCAGGCTATGTGCGTTCGTCCTTCCGAAGATCCATACCCTAACTTCAGGCATTTCACACTTACTTGACTTTAGTCTAGAGCTAGACCGAAGGACCATTGTAGGAGAATTCGATTCTTAGCAGGTTTCCGACGTGATAATTTAATCTAGAGTTTCAAATCATGACGTTAGGGTGACAGTAAATAGTAGTTCGTTTGCTACTGATAAACTTATTCTTCAGCTGAGAGTGAAGGGAATCTCACGAACTCAGGATTGAATGTTTAAAAAAATCTGAGTATTCCTCACAGCGATTCGTTGGTTCGACGCAATTCATTCCGAGATTTCGTCTGCAATTCGAAGACGGAATTTATTTACAGCACGATCTGTCGATACATAATTTATGTACAACTCTCTATATTATAGAAACCAAGGCAAACTCAAAATCACAGAACCTAAAGTTTAAAAAACCATGGTTCTGAGACTTGGGTGTTTGAGGCTTGCTCTTTGAAAACGAATCGATGAAAAATGTAATGAATTTTACATCGACTCGTTGAATCTAAATTCTCTCTAAAACTGCGTAGAACGATCGTAAGACGCAAAATTAAATGCTTAAATTTTTTTTTAAACATTACCTTAAAATTAAAGATGACCTCGCATCAAGTTTCTTTCCACGTATCTTGGATTTTATCGCGTTCATCATTTATTTCGAACTTCGGTATAAGCTTAATAAATCATTTCTTTGAGATTTTTCCGAAAAAAAAAATTATGAGTGATCCATTTGAATCGAAATGCATTTACTTTAGCAAAATCTGTATCTCGAAAATCAACCTGTTCGAAAGTTCTGCCGGATTTAGTGTTCTCAGATGAACTTTATAATCTCTGATGAATTTCGCGTCGATCCAAAATGAGCTTGAGTTTAAATTATTGGAGGTCATGAAGAATTTTTAGCCGTAGTGATTTTCACAAACTTCCCGAAGTACTACTTATTCGAAATCATTTTCTTGTATGCAGGTATAGTGCTGAAGTTATCGTGCTTCAGAAGCTATAAACAGCACCTCTCAAGATTTTATAAGACAAGGAACCAAGAGGGATTTCTCTTGATTCACTCGGAGTTTAGGGTATATATACGTAATCTCCCTCGCGCCCGAAAGTAGTCGTTTATTAACCCATATGAAAGGAGTTCATCTATTGATACTTCTTGAAAACATACAGCCACTCATAAGATTGCAAACCCAGCACCGGGATTTATTCTCTTCGAACAATATTAGTGAGCACGAGGCAAACCTGAGCGAGTAAACTAAGAATTCAGATGCGTGGTTCAAGTCTCAAAACAAGAAATTATCAATTCAACTTTATTAAAAAAAAAATTCATCTCCGGGTTATTTCAGCGGCCGGCGGAAAATTACTTGAGAAGAATAATTTCTTCGGTTTTTCTAAACATCGCTGAGAAAATAAACCCGTCTTCAGGCATTCCTCGAAGTGCAAACCTTTCCTGAAAAATAAGTATTACAGTACTGTACTTGTTTTATTCGTGAATGATGTAAATCATCTAAGCAATCCAGCATGTCAAACTTTAGTTCCAACGGTCGGCTTAAATTCTCGTCTGGCTAAAAAATTAAGCTATCTGCCATTATTCATAGTTTTTTTTTTCGAACCCGTATCGAAGTGTACTGATGGTCTATCGTTCTAAGAATCCAGCGCATTATCCGGAAAAAATTCATAGAAAGCCTGTTTTTATCTGCAGCATTTCGATTATATGTAAGACCGATTTTTCTTCCTTTTTTTGGTGAAAATGATTGATTGTTGGCTAATTTGTTGCTTCTAGGTTATTATTAGAATACCGACGAAACTGCGATTGACGCTAAAAGGGTTCGTAATTGTTTCTCATTGATCTTGTCTCAAGCACTTTCTGCACCTGGTCCATTAATGCTTGCAGATGTTCGTCCAAGAGAGTGCCCAGTTTTGTTTGAAATATATCATTCCACTCCTACGAAAATACTATAACATTCATTCTTTAATTTGCTGTATTTTCACGATAAATCAATCCATTTGAAGTACTGCACTGTATTTTTCTCCCCTTGAAAGCACCCGTTACTTCCTTTCTTACGTAATCAGTGCATGCGTTTTTGAATTTTGCGTGGCTTTGGTATCTCTCACCTCCTATACTGACTGTCAGCCAAAACACGTACAGTATTTTCCCTGCATGTATACGAGTTGAATTGAAATGCTAGAATGAGGAACGCCCCATTCACAGGTGTCGTGAATGTCGCAGACGCCCTCGGGCACAATAACTGCTGTTCCACTGATGGAACCC
>CAJPEX010005218.1:0-17369 GCA_905338405.1 Notodromas monacha | reverse complement strand
GTTGTTCAAACTTCTGTCTTGTGTTTTTGGGACTTGTAATATTTCGAAATATATTTTCAAACTTTTCTTTTGGAATCTGACCGGAGATTCCCTGCCTTGTCCCGGGCGGATTCCGCATTTTTATTCCTTTTCTCAAAACCTCACCTGAATCTTTATTTAATTCTCATCTAATTTGTGTTGAGACTATTCTTTTCATTTTGGAATCTGACCGGAGATTCCCTGCCTTGTCCCGGGCGGATTCCGCATTTTTATTCCTTTTCTCAAAACCTCACCTGAATCTTTATTTAATTCTCATCTAATTTGTGTTGAGACTATTCTTTTCATTTTAATCCTCAACTAGGAGGTTGAGTTTTTACGAACAAAAGCCTTCTCTCTCACTAATTCTTGTTGACTCTGGGATCAAAACTAACTGCTGTATCAATAGTCCCTTCAGTCTAACAGACACGCAATGGACTTATAATACTAACAGATGCGAATAAAGCATAATTCTTGTGAATCGAGTTTCAGTCAAAAAGGTGCAGTACTGCATTTGGTGTCCTGATCTTGTATACGAACATTGACATGTGACATCCATTAAAAACAGGAAAATTCAGAGAAAGGTTGAAAAACCTCAGTGCAGTTAGTGAAGATGTTGGAAGCATTGAAAATTCAGAGATAAATTCCCTAAGAAATAAAAATGTCCGTCGTTTCCGGTCTTGCTGGAGCTAAAAAAAAATAAAGGGAACTGTACAAAAATGTTGGAGCATGCAGATATAAGTTTTTAGTTCAATTCTAGATTCCGCGCTTTTATTTATTTTTTAATATACCACTTTAATTCACAAGCTCTCTCGGCTTTGGCAACCTTTCTTCAAAGATGAATTCTTCTTCAAAATGACTACGGCAATTCCACTACAGCATTTTAGAGAATATATAAAATTACGCCTAATTAAAAATACCTGTTCTTTCATTTGAGCCTAGATTTAAGTTTGAAAGCTATCGCGGTTTGATGAATTTCTGTTCTTAAATCGGTCCAAGAATATTCGGAACACCGTTGCATGTACGCAAAGATTCAAATAAAACAAAAAACGCAGACCTTCCATCGTTTTAATTGACAAACAGTGTCTTCCTCTGCAGGAACAACACGTTTTTCATAACACAATACCGTAACTCATTTTTTAAATTTCATAGTGTACTCTGTACTTCTCCGAACAATTTAAAACATCGATCACAATTTCGTTTTCGAGGCGCTGGGCAAGGAACATCTTCGCCATACGGGCTCAACGAAAGCCACTATGATCACGGGTCCAGATAGCGTTGACTAATGAAATTTCATGCTTTGAAAGAACAGAACCCATGCCTCCATCGTTCCATAAAGCACCGTTTGAGCAATAGCGAAATTACCCGAAAATTGCTGAGCACGCGCAAGCGCAGACCCCGAAATCACCGTAATCCAAAATCCCCTAAAAACCAAGCGAGAAATCGTTGCAGCTCAACGTCCGTTTACACATAAATGAATAAATGAATGAAAATAATACCGAAGTCATTCAAATTCTTCACACTATTTTAGCGGCATCGATCACGTCGTGATGCAGAAGAAAAATAAAAGAGGCCCCAAATGCCTTCGATTCATCATCGTGAGTCCAGATATCAATGGCAAATTGCGGCGGAAAAAATCTTCGGACAACTTCCGGGATTCGACATCATCACGCTTTTAACTAATACACCCTAAGTCAGGAAGTGAGTTATTCATCCTTTTGCGTCGTTCAGCGTCAAATCATCCAAGAAATGATGTAAATTTTCTTAAAAATAATGTCAAGTACTGCACCTAAACCCTTCCATTAACCTCTTCTGCAAGCAAATGTCTTCCGAACTTCGGAGAGATCATTTTTTCGAACATTAGAATTTTATGCTTTGAATTGCATGCAAACTTCCGGCATATGATTTTTTCCTGCATTTATTGAATGCCCGGGTTTAGGGGCAAAGCATAAACTTTTTTCTCAGTATAGCAGTGATTTCATAATCCAAGGCTGAGAGGAATAATCCTACATGCTAAACAATCTCGATTTCTCCATTAACCAATTATTACGCTATTCAATTTCGAAACTACGGAACAATATGCGGTACTTATTGAGGTAGAAAGTGCTTTTTATTTGCATGATCACGGCAAGAACGAGGCGCACTTTATTTTTTTCTAGCAGTTCTGAAAAGAGATTCATTATTTTTAAAATTAATATCCTATGTTTTTTTTTCTTCAGAGAATGAGTCGATCCATTCTCACGAGAGGATATTTTATTGATAGCGCAGCGTGAGGGAGAAGCTTCGGGCAATTTCTGAGCTACGACTCCATCGCACACTTAATGAATGCCAGGGTCAAGAAGTTGCCATTAACCCCTTCGCAGCAGTGATCTCCTAATTATTCAAACTGCTCGATCGTTTCGAAGAGGCACTGCATTTCAAGAACGTTGGGCAACGCTTTCCCCGATACCCAGGAAACGACACAGGGGGTTGCGAAACCGAAATGAACCCCAGCAGTTGGAGAACATCTCACGTATTTTTAACCCGTTGGGTAAAAAAACGACGTTGCTGGTTTATTCATTTATTTATTTATTTTTCGTTTCGGAAGAAAGTGGAGAAGAAAGGTGGGTTCGGGTCGCGAGCAGGTCGGAAGTGCAAACACTTGTGCCCTCGGCAATCGATTCCAGTCGACCCAGCCTCGACGTGATTCATTGACAACCTCACCGGGAGTTTCATCTGATTATTCAGAAAGTTTCCCCCTTTTTTGTTTGTGCATGTGGGAGGGCCACTGGCAATATATCCAAAACATTCGCCTGTGGTGGTTGTTGTGGTTGTCCGGGAAATGTTGTACCCGTCAGAACTCGTTAGGCTATGTAAATTTTTACTCAGTTCATCCCTCGTTTATTTTGAATGCATCCTGAAGTTTTGAGTTTCCCTCGGGAAAGTGTATACCGCGCCAAGACTATGATCTTCGTCCCATATAATCGGTTACAAGTTTTTAATCCATCGTGAAGAGGACATTTTTTCCTGGAATTGAATATGTTTGACTTTGTTCAATTAAAAAAAACACACACACACACATGGTGATGCCCGGCTTCTGGGGATAGCAAAGACAGTGTATATTACTGTAAATTGAAAGAGCTACGCAAGAAGTGCCTAAGCTTTAACGAAAGAGCTATAAAACTACGTACTTAGTTTTTGTGAAAGTGCTTAAGGCTAAAATCGAAATAACTTTTTGACTGTAGTGTCGTGAAAAAGTTTTCTTGAATCCCTATATCACAAAAGTATGGGGTTTTCACGCATTCGGTGGCACTGAAATACTGTATTTCAGGATATATCGTAAAAATCGTCGAGTTTTAAATTAAGAAATGGCAGATCCCGCTTGAACTCGATTTTCCCCTTTCTATAATTCATAATGCAAGCTTTGGTTCTGGAAAAAAACGTTAAAACTGTCGATATATTTCTGATACGCAGAGTGATCAGATCATAATTTTTTTTTCAATATTGTACAATGCGAAAAAGCGGTTTTAACTTGGCCCACGCCTTTTTGTCCGTAAGAAATACCGGCGAAGAATAATGCGTCTAAGTACAGCGTAAAGTAAGCTCCATCAAAAGATCTCCTTCCAGTGAAAAGTCTTTTGAACGTGTCTTGGGGTTGGTAACGAGTTCCGTACGCATTCCACAACCATAAACCTTTCTGTCGATATTGTTCACTTCGCACGGGAAAAAATCAACTTTATCAATACCAGGATCAAGTTGCGTGTCAAATGAATCTCGTTTCACTCGTTTCACTTTAGGGCTCACGTCAGGGGGCAAATTGGAACAACCGATAAATTCCTCAGAAACGGAAAAGCATCGCATTAAAATGGCGTGACGGCGAAGGACGAGCTTCAAAACAAGTTAATAAACGGAAATCTGATTCAGAAAAGTTCAAGGAAATTATCAGGATTTTTGTAAAAATAAAATAAAATACAACTTGTACAGGATTCGATGCTTTAGATTGAATAACCAAATGATTGAACGTCAAAATAGGTTGACGTAATCCCGTGTTTCATATTCATCATAGATGAC
The DNA here is from genome assembly GCA_905338405.1 of Notodromas monacha. Classification (NCBI taxonomy): domain Eukaryota; kingdom Metazoa; phylum Arthropoda; class Ostracoda; order Podocopida; family Cyprididae; genus Notodromas; species Notodromas monacha. The sequence continues at coordinate 13,304 of CAJPEX010005218.1, read as the reverse complement.
GGTCCCAAGAAACTTTTTTAGCTTCCTGTTAAGACGTCATAGGAAAGGCACTAAATGGAGTACTCGACAAGGAGAACATGAAAAATTAAAAAAATAAAATGCTCAGATCGGAAAAAATTATAAAGAAGTATGCACAGGTGCAGATAGATATCAGGAAAAATGTTGACTTAATTCAATATTCTTGCTAACAAAAATCCTTATCTATTTCTTCTAGATACTCCTACTGTATAAGCTAACAATAAAAGTATCTCAGCCCATTTCTGATCGTATCTGAATTTTATCTGTTCATCGTGGCTGGGTTTTTTTTAAGAAGTCGACAGAACATTGGCTATGAAAAATATATCACGAAGTCTCAGTTGTCCTCGATTGAAAATTTATGAACAACTCGTTTTTATTGATAGTTGAGGCGTTTCGCGTAATTATTTTTTATAGACGAAATTCAATTTCGTGAAAATTGCCTCCACATTACGTTGGTGTTCCAAGAAAATAATTTGTCAATAAAATGCCCTCTTCTCCCATAAAAGTAACGACGCACTCACAGAGGTCAGCGAATGAAGCGTGTAGCAAGTCGCGGTTTTGTTGCGAAAAGATTTCAAAACAAATTTACTCGTCTGGTCGAATGACCAGCCAGTGATAGAAACGTTACTTCTCTTTTGCTAAATCTTTTTTTTATTTTTTGTTCTTGTTTTAGGAAACCAAAACAAGACGATCGAACAGGGCTTTGAAAGGCCAGTTGCGTTGAAAGGAAGCCTTCACCTCTTGGCGTGAGAGCATCCTCATCACCGACGTCGCGGCTCACGGACGAAAGGAAAAAAAAGATATGAACGACGATCCGCAAGCCAACTCCAGAATTTTTCTTCTTTCTTTCTTTGCTTTTTTTTTACAAATTGAGTGATACCCGGCTGACCCAGTGTAAGGTCTGCTCATTAATCACCCCGGGGACTTGCGAAACCGGCAAAGGCGAGGCTTCATCGTATGCACAAAACGAAACCTACCCCTCATCGTACTTCGTAAGTATCCATCCACTTGACATGCTTACAGAAGATCGAAAAAAAGAAAGAATGAAACATGAGTGAACACGAAAACGTTTTCGGATCACGATGGCTCAGAAACACACATCGCGTTTCCTAAATGATGCACTGTACATATCTTTTCCTGAATAAGCATTACATGGCTGGTCAAGTGAAATATATCTGAGCCACAAAGCCGAAAAAAAAAAGATGTCACGAGTCATTCTTAGCTTTTTAATCCCTTCTACGCTTTTGAAAAATAAACATCCCGCGAAAAAAAATTTCCAACGCAAATTTAAATCTTTTGGGAAATGGTTATCAAATTTTTTTAGTGCAGTGTACCACTGCATGACATTTTTTCTCAAGCCAAATTTCCGAGTCAAATTCGTTTAAACCACAGAGTGACCATTGACAAAATTTGGAAAAATTCTCTGCTATCTTGTTAAGGATTTCGCTCAATTGCAATTTTGAAAATTGCGCAACAATCGTGACTTAGTTTTCAGAACTCGAACACTTCAACCAAGAAGATTTCTCCTTGGTTCGAAATACTGTATCCAACAGCAGTTTAACAACCGACACACTTATATAACATGCAAGTGTGACGAGTGAGTTCTATTTTCTGTCTGTGATGGAACCCAATTTCATTCCTGCCATTTAACCCTCGGACATCGAAATTGGAAAAGTGGCCTAACCTTCATTTGAGCATTGCATTACTGGAAAGATCTCCATCCATCCGAAAAGTCGACAATAACGATAAAAGTATTAAGAGTGACCAAATGTGGCATAGTTTTATCGAGTAGATGAATATAAAAAAAAACTACTACTGTACTTCTAGGATCAATAATGTTGCACCAAATAGCATATTGTACACACAAAACCCAAAACCTATTGAAATGTCAAGAAGGCTGTTGCACCGATGTCTCATACTTCGTGATTTCAAAACTGTAAAGAAATTAAATTGCCAGAAAATGCAATGCACGGGATAATGAAGCATCCCAATTCGTATCGCACGTTTTTCTTTCATGGGTCATAAACGCTATTCATTACGTTTCAACAAGGACAGATTTCGTAGTAATGATTCATTTTGCAGACACGAACCTTGAATTTCACGGCACATGATGAGTTCATAAATCTCGGTGATCCGACCAAGAACAAAAAAAAAACCCCCCGACACCCTAACTTGCATTACAAAAACTTCAAGCGTAACTTTTAGTGAAGACGGTCTAAAAAAAATCATCGCGAATACCGCACTTCACAAGGTTGCCGCAATGAAAAAAAAAAAAGAAATTATTCACGCATCATAAAAAAAAAATCATCTAAGAAACGCTTGTGATGTTCTCGGAAGCTTTTATTCATTCTCGCAAGACCACGTGCCGTGTTGTTTGAGCTTCGCGGAAATCGCTAAACGAAACCCTCAAGAATAAAAATCTCTTCAAAATAAAACGGGCTTTTCCCTGATAATCGCTCTGATAATGCGAAGTCCTGTAATTTTCTCGTCATTCGCAATCATGCCCGGTATCGAAACAAAGCCCGAGGCGACGAAACGCGGGATGGATGCAAAATGAGGCTGGCTTCAAAAGCGGGGTCATTCAAATTTGTATCCAGCGTCGACTCGTTACAGATTATGCCGAAACATTTGCGCGAATCACAAAATGGCGAATACCAGAATAGCGCGTTCGGAAAAGTGCAAAAGAAAAAGCAGCGGGTTTCTCAGAACAAAAAAATAACCCTGCGCGGTGAACAATAAAAACGCGCTGATCAATACTGTATTAAAATCAACGAGTTTTCTGTCATTTCGAGCTATAAAAAAAGCGATAAATATTATGCGTCGCTGTTTGGTCGCTTTTATGTTTTCCGCGTTGAGTTGATTCAGATGAGATGATGACGAGATGTTTTGCACGGGTAAAAAAAAAATCTGTCATTTCGAGCTATAAAAAAAGCGATAAATATTATGCGTCGCTGTTTGGTCGCTTTTATGTTTTCCGCGTTGAGTTGATTCAGATGAGATGATGACGAGATGTTTTGCACGGGTAAAAAAAAAATGGCACGTGCCGTGATAGCGCGTTCAAAACAGAGCACGACAGAAACAGCGCGTTTTCAAAAATAAAAATATCCGTGCACGAGGTGAAAAATGCAATGAAATTCCACATCAGAATAATTTCATGATTTTGGTGATCAACATGAGCTACGTTTTCTGCTGATTTTCCTCGCTGTATTCGATATAAAAACAATTCTATAGAAGCTTTTAGTCGACTTGACAGACGTCTAAGTTCCACCTCTTTCTTTCAACATTGGGACTGTTTGACTAAGGCTCTGATTTTGTGCTGAATTTCTACGAGAGATTTTTTTTCACATTTTACTGTAAGATGTTTTTTTCGCTACTCGTCATTTCGGGCATGCGCTGTTCTGGTTCGCGTCATTTTGGGACGCGCTCAACTGCTCTGTCAAGGTTTTGTGCTCGTTCGACTCCGCCTAAAATGTTTGATTGATGTGATCCTGCTGGGAAACTGCTGGGCGAAGAAGCATTGGCTGCTTAGCATGCGCGAAAATATTCTCTCTTTTTTTTTTACAGCATTCTAACTTTTAATGAGTTTTTTTTTGTTGACTTTCCCCAACAACAACCGTACACGGGTGTGAAGGTGTCTTATTACAGAGCTTCATTGACTCTCATGGGAAAAGGCAAAGATTTTATATGGGATCGGTGGATTCTTACTCATGACTGGATAATCGAAAAATGCACTTGGACAGGAAAGGGTTTCCTCCATAGCCACAGAAATATAGGAGTTCACAAAATGTAAAGGCATCTGGAATTTCCGTAATGCCATAAAATTGTATCCTTTGGAGGCAAAATCTCGATGTGAAACTGTGATCTGATATAACCCAGCAGGTTTCGTCTCTGTTCTCAGAAAATTCCCCAATTTATTTTCAAGAGTTTAGCGCAAAAAAATACTGAACACGGATGCGAGATCTCGAAAATGGGAATTTTTATCAAACGGAAATAAAAGCTCCATGAATCCACTATCAATTAAAAAAAAAACTAGAAAAAATCAAGAAGAAACCGGTTTCAGTCTAAAACTATAAATGCAAATTTTCAACAGAAGGTGCGTTTTTAGCTTTTCTGAAGCTGATTTTTTGCAGTTCGGGAGGGTTAGTCATTTCATAAATAAGTGCAGTTCATAAGAAAGTTTTCAAAAATATTCCAGGTATTTCGAAAAGGTTTCAGTATAATTGAGGCTCTTAAACATGGGAAATTGCTCGCTTGCCTTGAGCTCGAGAAACGCACAAAATATTTAGATTCTAGGTCCAGAGCATGCTTTTCTTTCGAAAGATATTTCAGCTCTTTTGTGCAAGTTTAAAGCATAAAAGTTAGTTGTTTCTATGCCTTAACCATAAAGGTAAAAAGTAAATATACCCTTTACAGTACAATCTCCATTTCCTGAAAATTGCACCTGTAAAATTGCAGCCAAAGAATTTCTTGTACTGAAGAACAACAATAGAAATCCACGAGACAGCACAGTTCTCCATTTTCAATATTTTTCTTGACCGCCCAGCAGGGTTACTCAGGCTTTGGGACTCTCTAGTGCATTCAAGCTATTCCCAGGAACCAAAAAGCTTGACGAACACTTTTTTCCTCTGACAATAGACTGCAGAAAAGTACTGTACGAGTACTTTCTGACGAGACTCGCAAGGCAAGAATTGAAGCGTGATGGTTGCGCAAAAAAAAATGCGGGGCACAGACAGGAGTCATCTCGTTCCGGTGCAGAGAATGAAAATATGGCCGAGTCTTGGGCAAGTTGAAGTTGCAAGCCAGTGATTGCCGAACGACTAGACGGCTTCACTTGCTGCACACTTACGTACACAACGATATTGTGTCGACGGCGTGACCCCGCGAGGTCATTTTTGATATGCAGCTTCCGACAATGCGAAAAGAAAAGAAGACCCGTGCCCTTCCACCCCGTTGCAAACCGCTTGTCTGGCACCTTCCGTCATCAACTCGACACCCCCGGGGTTATTCGTCACCAATAAAGAATGGAAACATCAATCTCAGCAGACAAGATGAACTTCTTTTTTTTTTGTTGCTACGAAAAGTAAAACCTACAGGGTGAACCAGAAAAAAAACTGTTGGACTAATTTTTTTTTCGGATTTCCACGCGTTTTTCCAGCAATAATTTTGATAAGATTGGGGTGTTTTAGATCATCATATAATTTTAAGTCACAGTATAGACTATTATACCGCATTGTGTTCTTTAAACATTAAAAAAAACGTTAACGATTGTTTGGATTTGTTTTTAAAAGAGTTGTTACACGAAGTGTGTCCGGTTTCCACGCGTTGAGAGGTTCTTAACATTTTCCAGTAATAACTTGAGGAAGATTGGGGTATTTTAGATCATCATGTAATTTTGAATCACAGTCGAGCATTGGGTTCTTTGAACATTAAAAAAATTTACACATTTTGAACTCATTTTTAAAAGAGTGATTAGGCGAAGTGTGTCCGATTTCCGCCAGCAGTGAAGTTCAAAACCTATCCCAGCAGAATTTGAGAAGAATTGGGGAATCTTAGAACACTTCATTTTATATTACAGAATTGTCTTCACTACAGGTTCCAAGTTCCAGGGCAATTTTTTGAGATTAATATCCAAGGATTGGAGCCCCTCAAGCATATAGCGCTTTTTGGTTCTCTGTCTGGGTTACGTTCATGATGATCATGGCTGATTTTTGGGGCTGCACTATGTGGGTACACCACCAATCTTATCAAGTGTAAATTAAATTTAAAGCTTTTTTTCCAATTCATTAAACTTTTCCAGCCACTCTCCTGAATCGGCCTGAGAGCACAAAAGCCCTGATTGAGAACCTTTCGGCCGGATCAAAATCCAACATTAATGTTTTTTTTTTGCGTCCGCCATTCGATGTTGCCATAATGGATGATGACTGAAAAAAAAATCAGCTACCACTGGATCATTTATCACCCCCCTTCCATGCATGCGTGAGTATGAAGTTGATGATCTTTTGCGATTTCCTGCAAGGTCAATCTGCAACCATGTGTCTCGACGAAAATGAACCAAACCTTATCTCGTATAGCCCCTAAATCATAAACAGACTGTGAATGGCGTTGAGGGTTCAGCAGTGACATTTATCACATTTGAGAAGCAAAAATATTTTGGTGAGTGCATTCATCGTATGTCCTAAAAGGTTGGAGCCATCATCTTGAGTAAAATAAAGCCGAAATGCAATCGACGATTCTGAAAGCAATGCCAAATTTTTTTTCGCCTCACTGTGTCTTTATGACTTCCACTGACATGCAACAACAACAAAAAATTAGCCGGGGAAAAATGAGACTTTAATATGCGACAGTGCGCAACTTTTTACTCAGAATCTTGACTTAAGATTGAAAAGAATTGATACCTGAACTGATTCATAGGAATAATCGCTTCTTCGTCAAGGCAACTTCCCGCTTTGACCCCGCTCTCTCGAAGTTATAAAAATTGCGTTGCGTTCAAACGCTTTTATAGCACACAATCAAGGACATTCAAAACTGCCCGCAAGCGATAAGAAACGGGATTACTCGTTTGAAAAAATGAATAACCCAAATCAACTGCAAAAATAACATGCCTCACGGGGTATCAAATCTTGAACGAAACCGCCCATAAAAATGATTCAACATTCATGTACTAACAGTTTTCAAGGCGGTAGCTCGAAAGATATCGGTTCAAAAATGTATACACAAGGTTTTCATTATTTTTTAAATGATTTTCCAAGTTCGGTAGATTCAGTCGATGGAGTGAGGCAAAGCTTGGAAGGATTTAGTCGCATGTGTGTATTTCTTGAAGCTGAAGTTATTCCCGTGTAATGTTTACCTCATACGGAACAATAATGCTGAAATTTCATTCTGTAATTCATTTTATCCATCAGCGAATTCCAATCTTCGCTTCGACTGACTTATCGATCGACTGAAATTTTCCGGATGTGTCCGTCCTAAAAAACACTGAACTGCTATCACTTAAAATTGATCGAAGATAGAAGGATCATTCCAATTCCAAGTTCAACCTCGACATCATTTCCGCGAATGCTTCCTTTAATAAAAACATTCCTAAAAGGCCAAATTTTCGGCCAATTATATCTACGTAAAACAGTAGCATATCGGCTGGCTTTCTCAATAAAAAAAAGAGATACTTTGTTACCTTGGAATGGGAAAAAGGTCAACAACTTCAAACATCTGACGCTCCACGAAAGACGAATATGCGAATCCCAGGCTATGAAATACCCTAAATGGGAATCCTTGGCCGAAACGACTTACAGTAAGTAGGTTAATCTTCGTACAGAACCGTAAAAAATTTCTTATGGATTTTCATGAAGAAAATCTTCTAAAAGAATCGCAGTGATGCAGCAGAGCCTATTCAGGATTTGAGCGACCATCAAATAAAATCCCCAACCACCAACACGAAAACACAAGCGAACACGCATATTTTCAGTTTGCGGCCGTGGAACTTTAGTGCGCCAACTCCCTTTTGCGCAGACAAGTTAGCAATGCGGATTAAACTCACAGGGGATTTTCCTTCGCCATAATCATAATGCTGCCTGAAAATGATCCACACAAAAAAATCCAAAGAATGAGGCAGCTTTCAGCTTTGCACGAACCTTAGAATCTAGAATCAGGCTCTTTTTTTTTTTTTTTCAGAAACCCGAGCCACGAAATATTGTCTCGATCATCGTGAAGCGCGAGAGAGAAAAACTGCGCTCCATCGCTCATCGTCGTTCCTCAAGCGTGAAACGACGAAATAATTGCGCAGATTCACTCACGGCGGAATGAGAAAGAATCTCCAGGAGTCTAGGTTAAAAGAAGACGGAATCTCACGCTTTTAAAGCAAAATAAATAAAAAATCATTAAAAAAAATAAGCTCGTCCAACAGATGGACGGTGAAGCGACACCAAAAATCTCGCTCGCTCACTTCCCCGAGAAAAAGCACGACAGCAAAAAAAATTAAATTCTGGAATCAGATGATTATACAGTACTGTATTTCAAAGATATTGTACTTTACAGCATTCAAAATAATTACTGGAATAAGACGACATCGAATCTCAGACAAACATTAAATGTTTCAGCCCCTCACAATTTTCTAATGTCTGCTGGCGAATTTCACACCCACACACAGCGATCTGTTTTACCAATCCCTGAAATTCAAATTGTGCAGCGTGAAAAAAACAAGTTGCTCAAATCTCAAAATTATAGCATATGAATAGTTATCATAAACAGCAAACAAAGACTCACCATAGTATTTATTAGCAAAAATTTTGTATGCACGTGAATATTCGCAAAAAATGCCATCGATTCTGAGAAGAATATTGAAGTCTTATGCCACACGAACTTTTAAAAATACTGTACCTGCGGACGAATCTCAGGCACACTTCGGCAATATTTCATAAATTTGTACAGTTCGGACAGAATCTGCTTCAATACACGAATAACATATTTTGTCGAGAGAGGATGATTTTCATCACAGAATGCTGAAAAAATATAAGTTCACTTAAATGAGAAGAATTGAGGAGGGGGAAACAATTTTCGCAAGAAAATAAATTGAACAATGCTTTCTCACATTTTCACAGCGCTTACAGAAGTAATTTTTAAAATCAATTCATCAAACTAAACCTCGCAAACCGACGACTTTCGAAGAGTCGAAAATGCGTCAATAAAAATAGGTTAAAAATGGAGTTCACTACCTCGTAAATTATAATTTTGCAGGTGAAAAAGGCAAATTAATTTCATCGCAGTGTATTTCCGAGACATAAATCGATAGACTACGTGCACTGACTGCTATTCGAGTAAGACGGCATCAAAAACCTAAAAATCGCAATTATAAATACTATGCGTCACTTGTCGCAGAATCCAGGGACCACGGTGATCAAATGTGGACTTGCGAAGCTGTCGCAAGATCAACACACACACACGATATTAAAAGGCTTACAAAAATTGTCCTTCGTCTGCGAGTTCAAACCCCTTCCCCCTCACCACATTGATGGGGGAAACTAATCACATTATAACCACAGTCTGCAGTGAAAAAAGGGGGCAGCCCCAAAAAAACTGTTACGCCACAGTCGGCAGTGGGACAACCTCAGCCTCGCCTACAGTAACCAGGCTCATCAGTCTTGTGCCTCTAAGTGGACGTGTTACGCGAATTTGACCATCAACAGTTTCGCAATTTCGTACGTCGTCTTGTAAAATTCTATTATAAGGACCACGACGACACCCCACATACTTCAACCAGATATTCGTAGGTCCCTTGTTACGCATCGATAAAATGGCCGAGATTCTTCGAGTCGAGAAAGAAGTCTGAGCTCATCACGAAATAACTCTGGAAAACAAGGGCAAATGAATAATTTTGAAAAAAAAATTCGTTTGCAAACACTGTTTAAATTATTCATCTGCTTCATCGAATTCAACCTTCGCAGATGAAAAAAAAACCTTAGATCAAGGATCTCAAATACATAAAAATCAACCTTCATAACGTTTTCTTCCCCGAGCGAATTGCCAAAACCCACAGACAGTAATTTGCATTAATTGCTTTTTATTATGATAATGCGGCGAATTTTTACGACGGAGCAGAAAGCAATCAATATCTACATCTTTTTCCGAACTGAAAAGTGCCAAACAATCAGACATGCTTCACTCGAAATTCAAACGACAAAATTATTCATGAGTCACGCAAAAAAATAGGGGTTGCCTCATTGCCGGGTGTGTTACGTGCAAACAAATTACTTCCATAACCAGATCACGGCGAGGAAAATGTGAGAAGAGAAATACATATTTCAAAAAATCCACGACCTAACGAGGTCGAAAAACGTGAATGATTATTTAAAAGCAGCTTCTAATCAGCCATGGTTTCATGCCGATTAGCCGGCCTTGTGTGCGCATCTCAAGGCAAGATTAAGATTATATTTTATTCTACGAGATAAGGGGAAAAAATGAGGATTCGTTCGCGGATTCTCTTTTGCACATTCACCTCAAATTTTAGCGATGCAAGGTTTGCATTGCGCTTCTTTTCGCCTCGCCCGAAATTTTCCGGTGGTGGCAGATTTCAAGGCTCCCATTGAGGCGAGAAATAAATGTTGACAAAGTTTGGGAAATGTGACAAGACACCGGAGATAATCTCTTGAACGAGGAAGGTTTCGATTGTATCTCGTGTTGCACATTCTCAAATAAGCCAATTTTCCATCGGCATCCACACTTTTAACAATTTTTTCTTCAAAATAGCTTCAAGAACGGGTTTGATAAGTCAACTATTAATAAATTTCAGATAACCAAGAGAGCTCCTGCATGAGAGTCATCAATGTTGATAGCTTTTAGATGAGAATTGATTGGCAAACTATGTAATGAACGCTATCTTCAATCATTGAAAATTCGATAATTTCCTAGCTATTCTTCAAATTTTTCAAAGTCGAAACGGAGATAAGTGTTGGAACGTGGATTCCAGAAAAATTCAAGTTTAGCTCCGACTTGAACGTTTCGCCAATTTGGAAAATGTTCTCAGTCTAAGAGACTGATGCATATGAGACAAATACAAATCTTGTCAATGTTCCAGATCAGACAACCGTAATCCGAAGAAACAAACTCCCTGTGAAACAGCAATTTGTCATCAGCGTGTCTTAATCTGAAGGTAGTCCAGTAATTTCGATTCTTCTGCATAAGTAGAATGACGAAATCAACGCTGAAATTTGAAAGAAAGCTTCACGAAATGTACAGTACAGTACTGTACTGTACACCGGTTCGTTTTGAGTCTTAGTTTTGATTTCTCGGTGGTCTGTTAATCTGACTCGGAAACTTGTGTACTGCTGTACTGCAAGAACTTCGCTATACGCAGTACTGAAAAACTTTTGGACCATCCCTCGCATGGAAAACTGCATCTCATCCTCCAATCAATATCTGAGGTTTCATGTTCGATTCGTAGAAACGAATCGTTCTCGCATAAAAATCACATTTCGAGCTCAGAAGCATGAAATTAGACGTTATCTCAGCCACGAGGAGTCATTTACGCAGAAGAGTTAAGGCATTCATTTTTCTGACAGAATCATGTTGAAACTAAGAAACCATGCGTACGTTTTTCCTGCCTTTTTTCCCTCCTTGCACTGTTGAGAAAATTATGCACTAGTCGGGTTGCGAAAATTTCCTTTCACGAAATGATTCAATCCCTAAATAGAAATAGCATGCGAACACCTTATCATGCCGCAATCATTCAACAACCGCAGTTCATTATAGAGTGTGCTTGAAACTATGCAGATTAGTCTTGCGAAAAAAAGCTCTACAACCACGTAACCGCTGGAGAAATAAATAAAGAACAGGGGGGGGGGGAGAAAAATCAGACTCAAGTGGAAGGAAAAGATAATCATCGGATTAACCCGTCAATGCTTGAAGGCGCTTCAGCAGCTCACCAATGGCGACGATCGTCGGTCAAATTGCATTCTTTCCTCAGGTATTTTACGGCGTCAAGATCCAAGCACTTACTTTTTGGTCTCTCCTTCTCTCTGGTCATCCGAATTTTTATCCAGGGCTTTTTTCTCCTTCTTCTAAATAGAGCACGGCAATGTAGTTTCTTTTCCTTTTTTTTTCGAATCACGGCGGGTCGAAATCCCCGGGGGCCTCGAGTCCATTAGCCCAGGGCCAGGGTTTCGCAAGCAGGGCGAGCAATTCGGAGCTCGGGTGCAATGCACCGCATGGATTACAGCGCGGACGAGATACTTTGAATAAGGCTCTCGTTTCCCGCGCTTCAACGATACCACCCAGAAGGAATAAGTATTCAAAACAATTATGAACATCAATAAATGAACGACTGATTGAAACGCAGGAATTTCTCCCGAACCTCCCATCAGCTGTGTGAGGCGGTAACCTTGCCGGAATTTAAACGCGTTTCTGTAGGATCAATTCGAAATAAGAAGCATTAGTTTTACGGGGTGGGTTTAAAAAATGAACCTATTTTTCAACTCGGATGTATCCCTGAGCAGTTGACGCTCGTATGACGGCGAACAACGCGTCAAATAAAACATCATTCAAATATGCTTGGAATGATTGATGACTTTATGAGCTTACTTGCCTTGGTATTAGATCGCACGTACATTTTTAAAAATGTTATGAGAGAGATATAATTAGTCATGTACTTCCTCGTCAGGGTTGGGGCGATTCCTTCGAAGGTTGTCCCATTCCCGTGCGTCTTTAAATGGTTCGCCAAAAACGAGCCATTTCAAACTTTTCCGTAGTTGAAAATAAAAAGTTAGGGTCGCCCGAAAATGTTTCCAAATTTGTTCTCAGGATTTGTATACCTCCGAATCGCGAAGAGAAATCGTAAGATTCTGATGGGGTTATAATTCAGCTCCCTTATGCACTTGTTGCAGAAAATTTAACTGTTTTAAATGTTTATACTTTCTGGGAACATTACGAGAGGATTAGATTAATGGATACTTAGTATTCCTGTGGAAATGCTAGGGGAGAATAAATCCAATGTTTTCGGTATGAAGACCCCTTTTTAAATCAATTTATTTTTCACTGCCCTTGTTGAAATAAAATCATACGACGGAGCCCCAAATATTCCAGATTACTTTTGAGCAGGAAAAACGACGAAATTCCTCGAAGAGCCTTCTTCCCAATTCTTGCAGACGAACTTAATAATCCATCTTCAACTCGATCCAAATGTTTCAGCATTCACGTCCCTGCGAAGTTTAGATCAAACCCCCGAGGGCTCCGCGCACAAAAAACTTGAATACATTTTGGCAAGGGAAAAATTTGCGGGCTTGAATGCAACGTTTCTTGAAGAGATCGCAAAATCGGATCGTCTCAATACGGGTGATCCACTCACCGTACCTAAAAATTCGCCAAGAGCGAAATTCACGATGAAACTTCCCGAATAAATAAACCTCCAAGCGATTATCGCCTATCAAATGAAAAAATACAATTATGGTTGGAAGTCATTAATCATCGGTACCCATGCCTTCAGCTCAGCGCAAAGGGGCACCATTCCTCCAGGTGAATAGTCCACCAGAAGTCCAATCACCAATTTTCACAAGTTAAAATTCCACGTCGTGATTTCCTTTTAATAAATCCCCCGTGGGTAGGAACGATTGCCCCGAGGAGGTCCCATAAAGCCGACCTACCGTCGACACGAATTTTTATTCTTTTTTACTACTATTATTTAAAAACAAAATAAAATAAAATGAGCAGAAGGAATGTCCGATCATAATTTCCCGCGGACTGGAATCGTGTTCCAGTCGGCATAACGCTAATCGTTCGGCCATTTATCTCGCTAGAAACCT
>CAJPEX010005217.1:0-17374 GCA_905338405.1 Notodromas monacha | reverse complement strand
ACATTTTCTTTGCATAATAAATTTATCAAAAGTAGCAATGAAGTCTATCTTCATCTACAATTTTGAAAAGTATCTCCTGAAAAATAAAAAAATTGGCTTTTCTCCAAATAACGCTTGCAACAAATTTACATATGCTGAAATAAATTATTTAAATTTGCCATTCTGAGAAATATTTCTTCAAGCACACCTTTTTAATTTTTGAAGACATTCCACTACAGCTGCTTCATTGGTTCTTTACTTAATTTTTGGCAAAAACTGAAACTTTTAAAATATCTGCCATACAGTCCTTCAAGCAAAACTTTTTTGAGTCTGCAAAACATTTTAGGAAACTTTGCTGGTCCAGCACAGAAAATAGTTTTGGAAATATGCTGCTCCTAAAAAAATTATGGAAATTTGGTCTAGGCGACCGGGTTTTTCCAACCCCTTGTGACCCAACTTAATATATGGGTAGGAGGACAGTATTAATTAGAGAAGGAGGTTAAGGTGTTAGGCTGCTTAGAGAAGGAAGCAAGAGACCAGTGATACTACAACGTAAGTCCATGGCTGAGCATTGGCTCCGCTCGGAGAAGTTCCTATAAGTATATACAGTAGAACGAAAAATCCAAAACTTGCAATCAATCAATTCACTCAATATAATTATGGAGGAATGCATACCCGCAGTTTTCACAATTGTCTCCAACACAGACCAAGGCACGGGATCAGAGGAGAATTTTCTTATCGATCTCCGTTTTTGCATAAGTTCGTAAAAATCGTTGGACCTTTCCAGCATTTTTTCCGTGGACGATCGATGGTANCACAATTGTCTCCAACACAGACCAAGGCACGGGATCAGAGGAGAATTTTCTTATCGATCTCCGTTTTTGCATAAGTTCGTAAAAATCGTTGGACCTTTCCAGCATTTTTTCCGTGGACGATCGATGGTAATCGAATGGAATATGTTCGAACTTTTCTCCACTGGGGAGAGGATTGTAATTGTTGTCTTCCTCAGCAACATCTTGTCGATCAGGTCTTTTCGACACAGCTTCAAGGATCAAAAAAAGACTAAATCAAAACGTAATACAGTAGTTAAATTTTTAAAATTCAGCACCATGGGATCAAAAATTAGTCAAATAATTCCATGTACAGCCGAAAAAGGCGGCATTTTTCACATATCTTCAGGGGGGAGGACAAAAAAAAAATTACTGGCTGAAGGAGAAAAATGAAAAACTTGTTCATCAATTGTAAAATTTCTCCAAGTAATGTAAAAGCAAGTTGAACTTGGGATGACTCCGCAAAAAAATAAATAAAGTTACTGTACTTCACGACTGCCAGTGACATCTACCCACACATATACTAGATGTTGTCTTCATGGACTTGGAAATCATGGTTCAACAATATCTCGCCTTCAAAATTACTGGAGTCATTAAAATGTGGAAATTCCTTATATAGATTCATAAAAATTTTCCAATAAGTCTGGAAACTTTTGAAACTCAGTACTGTACAGAATTAAATTTCCCCATTATCCACCTACACTATAAGTGAATTTATATTATTTAAAGCGCACTAAGTCATTGAATTTTACCCCGGTATTAATCATCACTGGACAGCAATACTTCATAACACCGATTAGAAAGTTTAAAAATTCGTTCAGTTTGTGATATAAAGGCTTTACTGTCTACTGAATTCAGATAATAATTCACTTGGTGGGGATAGATGTCACTGGCAGTCACAAATTAACTCCTCCTTCGAACTGAGCTGTCTCAATAAGTTCCATCTGTTTCTAAATCTTCCGAAGGAGTTCAAGAAAAAAAGTTTAAGATTAAAACTCGCTGAAACTTTCCTGCCTCAAGTGATTTTATTATTGTTTCCCTTTATATTTTTCTTCCGGGGATGTGAAGAATGCCGTTTTTTGCAACATACGTAATCGTATCTCACACATGGATTAAACAAATCGAACTAATACACTGCATTGTAATTTTCGGTGCAATTTTATTCCAAAAACAATTTCCGAAAATTTGCTTCGTTCCTGATCGATTGCATTGGTTTATGTATTTTAAAAAGCGGTTCAACTTCCAAATCGGATTTTCATCGTTTTGTCTCTCTGTAAAAAAAGCGAGCACTGCATTTTAAAACAGAAAAAATTTATAAACCATTGGAACAGTTCCGCGAATACTGTATTTGGAAAATTGCGACCTCACCAGAGTAAATAAGCTGGTTACGAGCTCTGACCCTTTCAGACATGAGCCACCAAATGGACACAAACACGACCAGAATTGCCAAAATCGCAGTAAACAGCAAAACCACTTCGGACGACGAGCCGAGAATAGGGCTGAGCAACCCTGGCAACTTCTCCAAGACCATCTTCACAAAATTGCACTTCGATCCACCTACAAAATAATTTTTAGATGAATTAAAAAAAAAATTCAATTTAAAATTCATATAGGGACACATGTTGAGACTTATTTAAAGCTCTTCTTTCAGAGTCTGAATTTCAAAAAACTGCGAGCTTCGTTCATCAAACATCATCGCATTTAAAATCACAGAAGATATTTGCTTACAATTTTAATTGCATCAAATATGAAAACTGTTTGATCTCAGCGAGAACATGGAATTTTCTTTCAGGCAATTTCTTGCGGGGTAGTAGAAATTTAACTTTGCAAGGTTCATTTCGTTTCGAAACACAATCAGAAGTAAAAAAAAAATGGGGAAAAAAACGCACACACGAAAGAACCTGCGATCTGAACCAACATTCCCCAAGAACCCAACTGATAGAATAAAATAATCTCGGCGCTGACCCCATGGAAACCCCAAGGGCAAATTCAAGTCGAAACGTTTCATTTGAAAGCGGAGGAAAAAAAAAACGAAGGGGACATTCCAGTGAAGGACGTTAACCCTGATTGAAAACAGAATAGAAAGTAAAAAAGGAAGTCAAAGAAATTTACACACGTTCGATAAACCAGAGGTTCCAAACAAAAATGAAAAGTTCAACAAAACCTTGAGAGAATCTTGGAACTTGAAGTCACCCATCATGCCCAGCTTCGGGCATTGCGAAATAATATAGGAAGATGAAAATCTTTCGAAATCCTCAGGGACCTTCGAAGTGATGCTTTTTTTTCTACCCACATTGTTCGCCAGGAAGAAAAACAGGTCTTAGTTGCTAACCTGAATCGACGCCCCTTATTGAAAGACCTCTCAATTTTTTTTTTAAAGCATAAAATCCAGTTGACATAGTTGACATCTGCTGAATTACAGTATCTGGTTTTTGTTGTTGTTGTTAAAATCCTGCTTCAATAAAATTCAGCAGTTCACATCTGAATATTCAAAATTCTTATCACAGTTAAGTTTTGGGCAGAAAAAGCTTATGCAATAAAAAATACATCTTGAAAAAAACAAGTTCCAGAAAATACAACAGAACACACAACTAAATTCAAATTCTTTCCTTCATGCTCCCAACAGCCAATTAGAAATATTTCTATACAGGATACATAAAATATGATCAAGTCATAATAATTCGACCAGAAAATAAGTCTAATTAATCATTAACCCAAGCAAAGAAAGCCCTCAACAGAAGAAAAAAAAATTGACAATTTTGGAGTCCCTTTAAATTTGACCTAAGATAGGTTCAATTTTCATAATTTCAGCACATGGATCTTTCAAAGCTATGCTTACATTCAAAGCTGTGTCTGAAGCTTGTTACAAGAAAATTTAAAATTTTCATTGAAAACGGGAAACAATAACTGCTCCTCCATCACTCAAATCAATATTGCTGAACATTGTTCTTCCCAATTAAAACATTACATGATTAATCTCACAATGACTTGATGGTGCAGAAGAAAGGGAATTTTTTTTAAATCACCCATCAAATCATCAGTGAAACGAATTACCATATTTGTATACTCGATTGCTGGTCCTAAAATTTGAATAAAATACCGACACGCAACCCATTTTCAGTTACTAAAAAGGCGAAGTTTTGAAAAATAAAATACATAAAAGTCAAAATTGCAACTTGAATTGAACCCAGCAAATTAAATTAATTTCCCATCGTTCCATTGAAAATGACTTTATTTAAAAAAAAATCTACATGGATAATAAACACCAACACTTTTTAAGTTAAAAAAAAATGTGGATATACCCGCTTATCACGAGCACCACCTTTTTTATCCACTCGATTAAAAATAAAATGAAATAGCTACGCGTGGCATTCGGTATTTGAACAATCGGAAGTTCAGTCGGTGAATCATGAAAAATTCTTCCGAGACCAAAAGGTGGGACAAGATACGGGACAATGATAATCAAAAGCATGGATAATAAAATGTTCAATCGTATTCATCAAAATGCATCAAAGTCCTAGATAGAAAAAAAAAGATTATCTGCAATCTGAGAAAACATGGTTTGAAAAAAAAATCTATACAACCTTGAAAGAGGACAGACAATCGACATAAATCCCCCAACGATGACCAAGGACAAAAAAGAGAGAAAATAAAAAAATCTAAATTTTCTTCACCTGTATAAGAGAGGGAAAAAAAGAATAAGTTTCAATCCTCCTGGACGGAATATTTCTTGAGGACACCGGAAAGCATCGGACCAACGGCGAGATTCAGGCCTCGCCAAATGGCTTGTTTGCAAGAACCGGGTCCCATTCGGGTCTGGATAACATCAACACTGGATACCCAAAGCATTTCCTGGAACAATTTGCTTCCGGCAGTCTCCGAGGGCCCGAATTTTCCAGTTCCCTAAAATAAATTTAGATCCCAAAATAGAATCACGAGGGAGAAGATCTACGGTATATACAGTACTGTATACGAATAGGGGTTGGATCAGAAGTTTTTTTTTTCAAGCTCCAGATTCCTAAAAAAAAAATTTAGTTACCAAAATTAAATCACATCGGAGAAGATCTATTCATACAGTGGAATCTCGTCATAAAGAATAATCGCTTAGAACGAAGATGTTCTTATATAGGTCCCAGTCCAGTAACCACAATATAAAATGTGGTGAGTACAGTACTTTTAAATTAATTTATCTTGACAATATGAAGCTATTTCTCTCATCCCAATCGCTTAGTTGTAATGAGATATTTACTGTATATACACATTAATATATACAGTATATACATATATAAAGGTTGACTCTCTCTACAACAATATTGTCTACAACGATTTTCACTGTGTAACCAGTCTTTTTTTTTTTGTGCCCCATAGATGGGATTCTTCCCCAATGTTGAAGAGGTTCCCTGCAATACAATTCTCTCTAAAACAATTTTTTTCTGGTCCCTTGAATTTTGTTATGGAGAGAGTCCACCTCTATATTGAAAGAGTTAAGCAGAAGTTTCTTCAAGGTCAAATTTTCAAAAATATAAATAAAAAAATAAAGAAAGGATATGTGATATACCAGTATACAGGTGTTACCTCACAATTCAACCCTAATCTGTTATTGCTGGACTACAGTCAAATTGCAAAGTGGTCAAATTGCGAGACAACATCAAATGGTATGTTTTCTACATGGCATTTGACATTTCATGTCTCTCCACAGGTAGAATTGCAGGGCAGAGGTTGAATTGAGAGTCCACCTCCCAACAAATTTGACCATCAATTTGCAGGACAGTTGAATTGCAGGAGATCAAATTGCAAGGTACCACATGTATATCAAGGACATTTCAGAAGTTATGACAGTGATAATTGATCATTGAAAATGTTTTGGGTACCCAAGTTTCTGAGTAGAATACTTTCAACAACAAACATGGAAGCAATAGCACAAATCCATAATAAACCAGGCAAATAGTTGTTAAACTAAAATTTGGGTCATCAATATCAAACAGGATTGCTGGAAGAGATGAACAGTTTTTTAATCACTTGCCAGGATCAACAGAAATTAGAACAGTACAACTCAATTTAAAAGTTACAAATACAAGCTGAAAACTAGGAAACATACCCTTTTAAGATTAATGATAGTGTTTTTGGCAAGTGTCTGGAACCAATTAAATCGTTCATAATGTATCAAGGGAAATCTCGGTTCACACAAAAAAATTGGACAACAATAGATGGTTTAGTTTCGTCATGTGGGGACCCAATGTGTTGTAACAATGAATTATTACTATGCATGCATTTTTTTTAATGCGGGTAAACCAAATTTCCTCATAATCATGGGAAATACAGTACAGTATTTTCAACACGATCTTGTCCCAGTCCCAACCTCAGTGCGCAAAAATTCAAACAAACATTTCAAAAATTCCGTTAATGTTCAAAGACAGATCGTATCACCTCGTAAGGATAACGTTCCGCCGACTTTTACATGTTTTTCGACAAGCAAAAACTTATGAAGCAACCCTATTCTCACACGCATTCTTCTTGACGTGACATGAATTCCTGAATACTGTTGCATAATGTATAAGTATCACTCAATTTATGCGAACGGGTCTAAACAGTATATGTTACCCAAATGAAACCTTGAAAAATTCTAGCATTTCCGCAGGCCAGGGTCACGCACGTGGATTTAAAAGAAGAAAATCTCAAAATTGAATAATTTAAAAATCCTCAGACGTTCATTCAAAAAATGAACATGAACGAGAATATTTTTACGTCAACATCATCATCATCAACACGGATTGTAGCTCGTATATAGCAACTTTTGGAAAGGAACAATTTCTTGGAATAAAAATTCAGCGCAAAAATTTAATTAAAAAAGACAATTCAGCAGCTCGAAGTATCTTCCGTTTTTGTTGAGTTATAATTTTTTAAACGATTCTAACGTTGCATGCAAGAGCGTGTGAAATGTAAAATTAACTCGACTTGATGAAAGAAAATGCATTAAAATTGAGGCTACAGGTGCTGTGGGTGACTGGCATGTGGAAAATTGAAATATGATACATAGATAAATTGAAATTTTAATTTTAGGCACATTTTTGAGACAGTTTGAAGACCCATTTGTTTACTGGGTTCATGAATGGTCAACTCCAATGCCAGCACTAAAAATATATGGGGGCATTCATTTGGGCATTTGTTGACTAGTTATTAGGGGCATTCATTTGGGCGTTAGTTGAATGCCCAGTAAACTAGTTCAAAGATTCTTGTAAGACCATTTGCTGAATGGGCAGGATTGACCATTTGTGAATGGGTTTCCAATGGGTTCATGAATGCTGACATTTTTTGCAGGGTATATACGAGGTTTGTCTTTTCTATACAGCATATAAAATTAATTTTTAAAAAATGTTTACCTTCATAAAATGACCTGCAGGGGAATCAGCAGCAACCAGCGCAGTGCAAACTAATCTCGCCTTCTTGGCTTCGCTTCTTTTGAACACCTTTCCAACAGCATTAGAAACCATGCGGAAACAGGGATTCTTGGCCAAAAACGCACTTATTCTCAGCGACCATTTGCCATTCTGGCCAATAACGAAAGCTTGCACAGGAGGCGTGGAAATTTGCACAACGGAGCCAGTCTTGTCCCGGGCTCTACACGCATTCCGCATTTTCCGGTTGAAAGAAAGCACGGAAGTCACCAGGCACAAAACTGAGTCCGCATAAGTACTATACAACGACTTGGAATTGGCAGGATTCCTCGTGAAGAAAATTGACCGAGAAAATGTAGATGTGTTCAACGTTGACAATCTGCAAAAAATGATAAAAAAAACCTTGAAACTCCATAATTGGATTTAAAATCGCATAGGTTTTTACATCCTTTTTTCTTCGCGCGTATTTAAGGGGAAATACCGTGCGAATAAAATTTGAAAACTCCCGTTTTCGCAACTCGTTTGGAACACATTAACGTAAGAGTTCGTTTTGCAAATTATGTCAAGTCGGAGAATAAATGGTTGAAAGAACACACCTGTGAGCATCATAATTAGAGCACACGGCGACGATCCGACTCGGAGACGACCTCACCAACAAATCCAACAACAAGCACATGAGGAAGAACTGTGCCAAATAATTTCTCTGCAAAATGCCTTCAAAGCCGTCCTCCGTCACTTCATCTCCGCAAAGCTGGGCATCGGCAGTCAAGACCAAAAAATCCAGTCGCGTTTCCAGCGCCAAAAAGTCGTTCGCAAAATTCCGAACGCTTCGCAATGCGCGGAAATTGCATTCGACGACTCGGATGTTTTCTGCATTTGTGCCAGTGCTGATGGGTATTGGATTTGGCGATGCGAGGACAACACGGCAGCCATGTTTGGCCAGGATTTGGCACGTCTTTATACTAGCTCCTGATTTTCCGTCTGCGAGATGAAATTATATAGTCGTCCTCGGAAAGTTTTGCAATCGAATTTGAGGTCAAAATTTATCAGACACAAAGACCAACTCCTTGAACCAATGAAACCATGAATAAATCAGAAAACATGCATGAAGTGATTTCACGCAAATTGATACTCAGGTCACAATTAAAATAACCTTATATTCAATGAATCATAAAATACAGTACAGTTGAACCTTGCCAAGTCATGCCTCCCAGTAAGTCAAAATTTTTTCAGTCCCCATCTGAATTCCCTTGAAAATAATGTATTAAAAACCTCCCTATTTTGAAAATTTTTCTTCTAAAACCTTCATAAGTTGAATTTTTGAGGCCTTCAGGTCATAATTTTATTGGATTAGGAAACAAAAATAAATAAAGAATTGGAATTTGATGCGCTTTGACAGAATCTGACAGACTAAATTGGGCAAATGAACCCGTGTTTCCAAGTTGAGTGCACTGTCAACTCATTTTAGAAGCAACATTTGGCCCAGAATATCACAATGTACAATTTAGTGAAATTCTTCAATGTTTCCCACTATGAAAATGCTTGATTCTATAAGTAAAACATCAACAATTCTATATAACTCAAGACATCTCCAAGTCAAAACCTTCCAAAGTCAAATTTTAAGGGACCAGAAAAAAAAATTGGGCTAATTATTGCAATTAGGCTACATTGTAATTAGGCTAATTATTGTTATACATAATTTATTTTTAGTTAATACAGTTGAACCTCTCTAAGTCAAAAATTTGACCTAGAGGTTCAACTGTATTACATAAAAATAAATTATGTATAACAATAATTATCCTAATTAACCACTCTTAGTTTGAGCTTAACCAAGATATGCTCATGAAATTCTTGACACCAAGGCATGTAAGCTAACATAACCTTTGTAATCCTGATGTGACTTGACATGTGTGGAGATAAAAATGCAGAAGCAACTCCGCTATGAATATTTTTAGAAATAAATTTCAAGTTTCATAAGAGGAAAATAAAATTCAATTCAGGACTGAAATATTTTTGCGACAAATTTCTGCAATTAAAAAAAAACGAAACTGATCTCCATTTGTCCAAACCATCCTTTTTCAGAAATCTTAGAATTTATTTCAACTCACCACAGGTAATCACAGCGACTTTGGAACTCAGATCTTTGCCCTCGAAAATGTCCTCCCATGATTTGAATTTGAGACGATTCAAAAGCTTTCGAACTTTCCCTTCCCGCGAAAATTCGGACATTCTCGAATTCTTCAAACATTGGCATAATTGGGATTAACTCAGATTTAAAGGGATTAAGAGGCCTAGGGGGAAAACGTACACGCAAAAAAAAAAAAGAGAAAAATTACCGACGACCAGAACACTTTCAAATAGTTTATAAAATCCCATTCAAATTTATTGATCGCACTGATTGATGGATAACTCCCAGAGATTATTCCAAGGTATTATCAATCGTGGTTTGCGCTGTTGCATTATCTCCGGGTCGGTTTTCCCTGAACTTGCTCTTGTAAACCCGGCGATGAATTTCCGTTAATTCCTGAAAAATAAACAACCAATAATTAAAAAACACGGAAAATGGCGCAATTCGCAAATTTCGTTATCTGGAGTTTATGCGAGTATCCAAGGCAAGCGAATCATCACATTTATTCAATTCAATAATAATGAAAGCGCATATGCGCAACCTTCACACACTGATAATTTTAAGAGGCACGTTATTTAATTATTCTTATCCATTTCACGACAGTTTCCTTCTTCATTTCCGCGGAATTACATCATTACGTTTATGTCGAAGAAATAAATGACCCGGATTCACTTTACTTAGTAGCTTTGATGGATTAGTGTTGAACTACACGCTTTCCCTCACAATAAGACCCTTTCACTTAATATTCATAATAATTAACTTACTTTTCTTAATAATCCTTCAAAAAAGCATACGAAATTTGTCAAGTCAAATTAATTCACGCTGAAGAATAACAATGAATTTAAATACTGTAAAAAGTAGGGTTTTCAAATATTCTAGGATCAACCCATGCATTTAAAAAATTTTCAAATCACGTCAAACTCATGCAGTATCATTAATTTCACATGCGCAATATGAATAAATATCCTCAATTTCTTGGTTTTTTAAAGAAACGGAAAATTCTAAAACACTCGAATCATTCTTCGCATAGCAAATTATATGCGTAGAATGCAAAAATTGAAATGACTTCACTTTTTATTTGGTCTTGGTGGAATTTGTAACAAAAGCTAAGTCATCTGTACAAACGTTTATGCTCGCTTACGCAGGGGATATACTTTTTTAAAATACAGTATGACCTATTTTCAAGAAAAATTGGTACATACATAGTTATTTGAAGTGAAAATTTCACGAATTTCGATTCTGTGGTTTCTGACTCGCCATTCGAGTGATTCAAAATATTTCATTCATTTTTTTTATTTCAGATCAACAGCGTGATCATGACAAGACAAATCGCGGTGCTACTTTTTACAGTCTGTATCGCCACAATATCATCCAGCAACCAGGGTGAGATGAAAAAAATCTTGAAAACAGTGAGAGCAATTAACGAGGAAAGAAAAATAAATTGGAAACAGTGGCGGCAGAGAAGATCCTGGCTTGTTACTTCACCAATTGGGCCGGATACAGACAAGGAAATGGGAAATTCGAACCCGGAAACATCGAACCCACAGAATGTACGCATCTCATGTATGGTTTCGCGAACATAAATTCGCAGTTGCTCCAGTTTCAGTCTTCAGACGCTTGGGCTGATTTGGAAGTTGATGGAGGCAAAGGTTCGTATGAAAAAAAAATCTCCCAAAACGTAAAAAAAAAAAATCAATAACGCTTTTTTCATATTTTCAAAAACATCCTCCAAAGAAAAACGGAAAGCTTGAAAATAGTCAAGTAATCCACCCAAATAAACCCTATATTTAGCAAAGATTGATGAATTTCACATTTTAATGTTTAACACACATCTTTAGTTCTGTACAGTACATAAAATGTTAGTTTTACTTACATAGATCAATATTAATGATATTAATGAATAATCAACCTATTTTTATCCAATACACATATACCTGATTTTGTAGATACAGTAATTGTTAAATTAAATTCCTTCATTGCAACTTTAATTACTTCCAATGCTCTGGAAACCACACCTTTACTTCATAAGAAGACTCCTGCATACTAAGCAGTAGTAAAACTATCAAAAGGGCCTCAGCAACAAGGTTACTGAGGAAACCACATGAAAAACAACTCTGTTTCTACAAGCACCTCTGAAGTACTGATAAATACAGTACTGCTTGGGAACACATGAGAAAACTTCACAGATAAATCATTAATAACACAGGTAATTTTTTTAAATTTAAGAATTATTACTAGATTTATATTGAAGTTCTTCATCTTCTTTTGACTTTCAAATCTCCATAGAAACTGAGCCCATAAAGTGTGTATCAGACTGGCTTAAAAATAATGACTTAGTGACAGAGCAGAGCCCTTCATAAATTAAATTTAAATACTGTTGTAGATTGAATACACTTCTGTCTGTTTTCTTGCCTCTCAGTATTTCCATTTTGCACAACATTTCAAATAAAAAGTAGAAAAAAAACTAGAGTTTGCTCTTCTTATCCTGTGAGATGAAAGGAAAACATTTATTCTATGCACAGTGAACAAAATTTGGAGCAAATAGAAAAAATACACAAGGATTCAACTCAATCTTCCCACAGCACATGAAATCTCAAAATTATCATGTTCAAGATAAAATATTAGTGGAAAATCACTCAAAACACGATCAAAATATTTCTTAACCACATAAAAGAGATGAATCTCGACTAATACAGTACTTTGTAATGTTGAATAAATATTTGAATACATTTTGTTCTTTTTGCAATCTTAAAAGTTTCCACCAAGTTCACGTGCACTAATTCAAAAGCTATTTCTCAAACCAATCGACCTGAAAATTTCAAGAAAATGACAAGCAAATTTTTCCAGGTTATTATGCACAGGTTAATGCTTTGAAGAATCAGAATCCGAATTTGAAGACTTTGTTGTCCATGGGAGGATCATCCGATGACCCCTACGGATTGTGGACTGTGAGTCGTCAAATTAATCGAAGTAATTAGTCAACATCATTGTCGACGACGTAATCAACTCAATTGCAGGCAGCTGGAGATCCAGCGAATCGGCAGAAATTAATTACCAGCGGAGTGAACTTCATCAAAACTTACGGCTTCGACGGAGTCGACCTCAATTGGCTGCTTCCCACTTACAATGGCGGGACTTTCGACCAGAGGGTATATTTTTAAACGACTTTCATCAATTAAGATTCTCACTTGCATTTTACATATTTAATATTCATGAAATTATTTTTCACAGGACGATATCGCAGCATTGATCACTGAAATGTCTGAAGCTTTCCACGAGGCCGGATTACTTTTCACAGTCAGTATTCCACCGAGTTTGCCATCGAGTTGGAACACAGCTACAGAAGTCCAAGCGATTATTGCTCCGGGGTAAATACATTTCGCAATCCGTGAAAAAACTACATTTTTGATAAGTTACATATATTTTTTTAAAGAAGCCATACTTCCTTTAATAAAAGCAAAAATAGTCAAAACTATTCAAGTCGAACTGCAAGGGACCATACAAAAAAATCCGAGTCAGGAAGATTTTGAGACAGAGAAACAAGCATTTTTGTTTTAAAAGGAAAGAAAGAAGAATTCCGGAAAAATTTAATAGGTCATATTCTGGGTCTTAAATCGCTTCTTTAATGAGTTGACAGGATACTGAACTTGGAGGCAAGTTTTTTTTCTCAGTCATACACTTCTTTCAGAACATGTAAAGATACGTTTATTTTGCTTTTCTCTATCCTTCGTCAATAAAATAGACAAAAATGATCCAGAAAATTTTATGCCTTTGAGTAAAGGAGTTGTTACGCTTTGTTTCTCATTGAAATTTCAGAAGTTTTTCAGGTTTCCATAAACGTCGGAAAGCTTTTAATCTCGCGCGGAACTGCGGAAACCGCGATATAATTATGTTCTGTAGCATTTCGGATCAAATTTCAACATTTGAAAATTATTTTAGAGTTGCAGATTTCATCAGCCTGAAAACCATGGACTTCCATGGTGCCTGGGAACAACATACCCACCACGTGGCACCCCTTTACCAACATTCCCTGGATGTCGGAGTCGACGCACCATTCAACGTTGTAAGCATACAAATTCAAAAATATTCCTTCTCCTTCCCAAGAATTTTAAAACAAAACAAAAATGGATTGCAGCACAATACTTAAAAGGCAAGGTGAGTTTTACGCACCTTTAGAGCCAACCCCAGTTACGACGAAAGCAACTTCACAAATAATTGAGGAAAAGGCAATTAGAACAATTACTGCGAACACGAAATTTCAACTTCAAATGAATTTGATTCTGTCTTTGTCTTTCATCCAAGTCAAGATCTCCAACTTCACAGTAATTCTTTAATTGATTGTTCTCAAATTTCCATGTATATTTCAAAACATTCTAACATATACACGTCCCCCACCTATAAAATAAACCGCATGCGTACTGAGTTACAGAAATGACATCGAGTCAAATGAAGGACAACAAAACGCTACAAAGTTTCGGAAATGCACGTATAATTTTAGCTTTTTGGGTATTTCATGGGTTTCCCCCACATCCTGAAAGCTCAAATCAAAATCTTTCGCATCCACTGCCACCCGTTTTCGCAATTGATCACACCACTTACCGAGGGAAATCCCCGTATCTACCCAAATAAGAACATGGGTTACGTCGTAATTGAATGCCGAATCGATTGATTAATCTGATTGATCGAAGAATGCAAGCGTGAATGCTTGGCTGGCGAATGGAGCAGAAAAGGAGAGCCTCTTGATCGCTATTTCAACCGGTGGAAGAGGTTTCACTCTCCTTGACCCCGAACAAGATGATTTCTACGCACCCACAAGCGGTCCTGGTAACGGAGGACCCATCACCGATACCCCCGGATTCATGGGTTTCAACGAGGTGAGAACACGGGTATCTTTTCAGTTTTACCATCCCACAAATCGAATAGGTGAAGAACAGGTGCACCGATGATTAACCTACCTTCTCATACTTCTCAGGCAAAAAAATTGTTCTAATTTCCCTCAAGAATGAGGGGTAAATACGGGGATGATGAGACCTACTTCAAATAATTATAAATTTCAGCAAATCGGATTTAATTACGTGTTCAATATTTTCGAAATTCCGATGGATCATTCAGTGCGTGGAATGTTACACGTTGATCAATGAACAAGAATCGGATTTCAAATTATAACGAGAGGATCCAGATGAGAATTTGATCCGCGGCATCTCCACTCTTTCTACAATAAGAGAAAATACTTTTCAAATGTTTTAAAGCATTACATTCAAGGGAGGTAATCAAAGCTTTTTCTTTCGGTAGGACTCGTAGTGAAGAAAATTAAAAAACATAATGCCAAGTATAATTTGATGAACTGGTCTCAATTTTGAAGACGCGTATTCGAGAATCTGAATCGCTTTTCACGCGGTCAGACTAAGTCTACATAGAACCACACGAAGTGCGGCGGTCATCCGGAAAATTCGATACCAATTTTAAAACAAGGTTATCTTCATAATGCATTGTCCAAAATAAAACCAAGCCATGAAATTGCTGTTGCCCTATTGGTTGTCATAAAACATACCGTGTAATTCTCACGCAGCTTTGCGAACTGCTAGAAGATCTCGGAGAAGGTTTCGACGAACGTTGGCAGGATGAAGTTAAAGGTCACTACGCTGTTTTCAGCACAAATCAATGGTACGGATACGAAAGTCCAGACGGAGCAACACTCAAGGTTAGTTTCGGCTTAAGGGATCGAGGGTTTCAATAAAATCTTTTCCGCGATTGTCAAAAACAAAAATTCGGCGCGAGTTTCTTCCCACATGAAATCTCTGAGGGATTAATTCACTGGCGACATCTATGAAACAAGGAACTAACTACTTCTCTATAGATTGACGTCGAGTTCGTACATTAATTCAAATAAGTTATCCACCAATTTTTCGTCATCTTGGACAGTTCTACTAACATTGAAAAGATTATTAAAATAATAAAGTTTCTCCATGTGGTAACTTTAGCGATGTAATCCCTGGATCAACTGAATTCAGCTTGAATTTCCTGAAATAAATCTATGATTGACTTTTCAAATAGGCTCAATACGTGGTTGATAATGGCCTCGCTGGCGCCATTCTATACACCCTGGATTTCGACGATTTCCACAACATTTGCGGATACGGAGTTAATCCCATTGGTAACTCAGTCAAGGAAATTTTCGGCAACACAATTTAAACGTCGGCGTTTCCAAGGAACGAACTGATGTAAGAAATTCGAAATTCCATCAAGATTTTCAAGAGAATTTCCAGACCACGTCGGAAGCCATTTTCAACCCGTCGCGTTTATAATTGGCATCTAACCGACCAAAGCAATGAATAAAAACTACGCGTGGGGACGAAAACAATTGTTCGGAAGATTAAATGGATTCCACTATTACATTTATGGGACCAAGAATACAAGTGAATTTCCAGGCAACCACGGATCTGAAAGCCCTCTTCGGTTCAAAATGCGTGAACAAATTCGACATCCATTTTAGACACACAATACTTATCCTCTCACAAAATCCATTCGCGAAATAATTGAAAAAAAAAACCAAAAGCATCATCAAACCGATCAAACCAAAGAAAACTACGCATCTGGACAATAAACAATTGTACAGAAGATAAAATTGATTCCATTACCACATTTATTACGGGACAAATGATACAAGTGAATTTCTAGGCAACCAGGGATCTGAAAACCCTCTTCGGTCAAAAATGCGTCAACAATTTAACATCCATTTTAGGCATTCAAAACGCATCTGTTCACTAAATCCATTCGGAGAATGATCCAGGAAACATTAGCATCATCAAACCGACCAAGCGATCAACAGAACGCGCTGGGACACTAAACATTTTTTACGGAGATAAAATTGATTCCGTTATTACATTTACGGGACCAATAATAAAAATGAAAGTTCAGGCGTTTTGTAAAACCTTTTCCCTCAGAAATGCGTCAACAATTTGACATCCATTCTAGGCATACAATACTCACCATTTCCCTAAACCCATTCGCGAAACACCATAATCATGCGAATGAGTAAATTTCTCCCTTCAGTCAACATCGGTTGAACCTTTCTAGCGATATTAGTTCAAAGCATGACACGAAGCATTAAAAACTGAGAATCAAGAAGTTTTGTACACAGTTTTCAATCAAAAGCACTAAAAATCGGCGGCACCAGCAGGTGTACTCCTGGTGCGAAAAATAAATCCCTCGGAGTGTTCATCATCCGAGATACCACTTCGAACGTGCACAAAATGAACTATCCCTCACCGGCAATTCATAGTCCACGTAGCTGGCACATCCGTAACACCACACAGACAGATCGTCAAAGGACAGACACAAAGGATGGTTATGATGCGCCGAATAGTGCGCCAACATGTGCTTGTTTCTATCCCTACCGCACAACACCATGTAACACGTCAAACACAGCCAATTCCCATCCGGGGCGTCACATTTTTCACACTTTTGATCCACCGCAAGGGCACCTTCCGAAGGTGGAGCTGGTTTTACAAGAGACAAGTGTGGACAGCTGCGTTTCGGCCTCACGGCAAACAAGGCTGTGCCCTGGAAATTGGTAAAAGATGTAGAAAAAATTTAGAGGATATGTAATTTAATCATGCATTTGAAGGGCAGTGAGATACATTCACATTTGAAGGGATCACAAAATTCGACTTGGATAGGTTTCGTGATAAGGAGGTTTGGGAAACTATAGGTCTAAAAATACTTGCTGTAAATTTTAAAAGAATTTATTGGAGCTGAAATGTCTCCTGCAGCCATGTGTCCAAAAATATTTCCTTAATTATTCCCACTACATAAGAAAGGCCAACAGCAGGAACATGCAGTATAAATGAGTCTACACTAGTCAGAAGCTCAGAACCCCAAGCCATGAATTTGTGGACCATTTAAAGATTTAAAGTTGCTTGTTTTCTTCTCCAACCCCATTTGAATTTCCGTCCTTGCTTGTCTTCAAAACACTTTGAGTTAAGGAGTTTCACATTACATTGTATAAATGGACTTTTGAGAAGGACTAGCAGAAAATGAGT
>CAJPEX010005216.1:0-17393 GCA_905338405.1 Notodromas monacha | reverse complement strand
TTGCCAACTGGGACAACTGTTCATCGTCGGGTGACTCTTCATTTGAGGCGGATGTCGGTGATCTGCTAGATTCCGCTTCCGATTTTCTCGTGTTCCGGTCCAAACCACGCGCAGCGAAAATTTCTTCGACACCTTTGATGTTTTCTCTGAAGTCTTCTTTGAAAGCTTCCATCAACCTTGATTTTTTTGTAAAGGCCGTGTTCAAATAACGATGTTGACATTTTTGTTTAAGTTTGTCAAAACCTCGCGAAGTCTTATTTACGATCACTATTTTCGAGGTCAGTCTGGCTAGAAATTTTTCAGTTTCTTTGTCTTTCTGACTTACTAATACTTTTTCTTAATGGCATTTGTATTCTTTTGGGCCCCACAATCTGCACTGGTATCGAAAACATGTACTGCATTTGAAATTGAACCGCAAAGCTGCATTTTATTGAGTAGCTATAATAAGCCAGTAATTTTTTTTTCGCAAAATAGCTTCTTCATTAGAAACAAACGGATTCGGAATGTTTCAAAAAAAGCGGAAAATGCTTTAAAAGTCAGCCTTACATTTTTGAATTGTCTTTAATCTATCATCGAAATTCAAATTAATCAATTTTCCTTTTATTTTGAATTCTGCATAGTCCAAAAAGCAATGAGAACGCGTTGACTTTCGGTGTAGAAATTGAAGAAAATATTGAAATTACGTCGGATAAGGCAGTGTTCCCCAACCGGTTGTCCGCGGACTGGCGCCGGTCCGCAGAAGTTTTTTGCCGGTCCGCAGGAAATTTTCTTTTGCATAATGATTTTTTTTAACTAGCAATTAAGTCTGTTACCTTTGTTTGAATTTTTGGAAAGACTCTGATTGTTTCATTCATCTTATGAAAAAAATTGCATTTTCTCCTCATAACACTTCAGACAAATTTTTAGCAGCTGAAATAAATTGTATTAATTTTTCAATCTGAGAACCTTTCTTATTAGACCCCACCTATCTAATTTTTTTTAAAAGATATTTCACTATAGCTGCTCCATTGGTTATTGTCTTAATTATTGCAAGACAAAAGCAGAAACTTTTAAAATATCTGCCGTAAAGTATTCAAAACAAAATTATCTTGGGTACGCGAAATTTTTTGAAATTTGCCGGTCCGCGGGCCAAAGAAGGTTTGGGAAATCTGGGATGAGGCATTTAGCAGCTTGGGTATAAAGATCAGGTTGAAAAATTGTCCATGTCGACTTTTTAAGCTGTGATGTTTTCCTTATTTGGGCGTACAACAGCATATTATCTCTCGCATACCCCTTATATTAATAGCAGATGAATTGCAAAGGTTCATTCAAACTCAAAAATGATTAAGAAAATTGATAGAAGGAGGTTGAATAGCTTATCCACTGTCGCAAAGACAATCTACAAAGAAATGTGATTTTTAAGCATTTCAATAATTGCATTTTTCCTGAATTTCTTCAGCAGTTGCGAATCTTGTGGTAGGATGCATTTCAGCAACTCGTATTTTTCGAGTGGAAATCTTAGTTTTTTCTCACTAAAAATCATCTGCATCCATTGACATTTGACGTACCTCGTTGCTTCATCTCTACTCTCCTTATCAATTGCACTGAACGATTCCTTGATTTTGTGAACGTCGGAGTTCCTCACTTGATAAGCCTTCAGTCCCTTTTCCTGAGCAACCAGGAGCACCTTTTTCCCTTCTTCCCAGAATCTGAAAATAAAATGGCATAACCCATGGAAGCCATTTTTTTATAAATAAATATTCTCCGTCAGTAGAATTGGGAGACTTTACTTGGAAAGCGTTTTCCCGACTATCGGCCCGAAGAGCTCTTCGAAGTTATCCAAAGCACACTTTTGCTTCACGGTTTCTGGAATCCCGAAGAAATCCAAGAGACCCAAAGGACTGGTTATGACGTCGACGAATGCTAAAGTCAGCAAGTTCCGCTTTTCCTCCTCTTCTCGTTGCTTTTGTAGGACCTTGTTGAACCGCTTTTCCTCGTTCGTCAGAGTCTCCACTGCTATCCTATATACATAAGACATTATTTGTTCACAGCCGAGCAAGTAAATTTAAGGATTCCGTCTTATTCAGCGAGATCGCAGTTTTTTCAAGGGTTCTCAAGTGTCAATTCAATGGCTGCAAACGCTTTTCGAAGAAGCAAGAACAGTTTCGCTTGCGAGGAAAAAGTTGAGGGATTCCTTTTTCTTCAAATGCTGTCCTCATTCTCGTATTTATTTTCTCAGAAATGTGTGTTGATACAGTATTACACGAGCCCTTTTTCCGAATAAACGCTCATGCTCGTAAAAAAAAATTTTCTGTTTCTTTCAGAGTACTGTTTTGAGCCTCATTTTTGAAACACAAACGTTCTTTGCGCGGAATACGAGTGCAGATGAAACCTGCTTTTTGAAAAAGGTTTACTTTCATGTTTCAGATGGGCCTGCTCAAAATGCAATTATAGAGCTAATTCATTTTGATTAGGTTGGCGGGAAAATTAATTTTCGTCATTACTCGCACGTAAGGAGGAAAGCAGCTGGCTACAATGAAGAGAAGATTGCAAGACGCATTAAATACATCAAGCAATTGCTACAGTACTTTCCCGTGATATATTAATTAAAATGACATGATAATTTCAGCCGGATGCGATTTTTTTTACAATTTACACGCAATCAATCCAATAAAGCTCGAACATATTTCATAGACTTTGGGGATATAAATCCGTGGCTCGAGGATTGAATTTGAAAGTCATGACGGTGTTCAGGAAATTCGAGCAGCATATTTATAAATGCATAATTGAAAAACAGTTTTGTTAGAATTTAAAAGTCTCCAAGATTAAATTCAACATAGCGAATGAATTGAATCAAAAATCACACTATATTACGAAGAGAATAATTTTCTAACCTGTTTTGTTCCAAAGCATCTTCACGTTCGGAGTCCAGAAGGTATCTGTAGTCGAAAAAGGTTATTTGTTCCAAGTGGGAAACAACGTACGAAAAATAATTTTCCTGTTCGGAAATCGGGTTTCCTTTCAGTGTCAGTCCCCTCAGATCTGCAAACTTACGCAGATATAGAATCTATAAGAGACGAAATCATTTTAAAAATCGGTTTTTTTTAAATATATTAAATTACATTCATGAAGACCTTACATTGCTAATCGAAGACAGCTGATTGTTTCCGATGGAGAAGATTCTCAGTTTTTTTAGTTCGTCCAAATTTTCCAGGACTTCGATTTTGTTCTCGTATAAAGAAAGATCTTGAANTTGAATATCGGTCAGAGTTTGCAAGCCTTGGATTTTTGTGATGTAGTTGAAGGATAAGTTCAACTTCTGAAGCTTATGCAACGTTTCCAATCCACAGATTTCCTGGATCAAGTTGTTACTCAAGTCCAGTGACTTCAAGTTCCGGAAATTCCACAGATTTGTGATCAGGCATATTTCTGGCCGTGGAATTGAGAGAATGCAGTATATCATTATTCACTGAAAGAGCTATTTTTAGTTGTTAACACCGATATACGCTGGACTTTTTGAAAAATTACTGTTCAGTATTGCGTTTCAGAAATGTTCTGCATATATTCCGGGTGTTTTTTTCAATTACCGGCATTTCGTCTGCATTTCAAGAATTGGTGACGTTTTTACGCGACTCTATGCCTCTCTTGCGAATTTATGGCTACAGAACATGAAAACACAGCTGGCGTTCGTTAGACGTCCGGGTTCGTGGAAGAAAAATAAGGGTTCGAGTTACCATAGGCACAGCTAGGGGTTGTGCCCAACACATATGGCATTGCTTAAAGTGGAGGAAAAACGTAACCAGAGGACGAGAGGAAAATTTTGGCAATAAATCTTCACCCTTAAACTCCAGAACCAGGGATTGCACCGAGTCCCAGGCGACCCCCTCTTCCCGGAAAATTGCACCTGCCGCGCTTTTCTCCGACTCTGTTGAAAGAATGGCCCCGGCTCTACTCCCCATCACCAACATTTTTTCGTCGATCACGCGAGGCACCAGTTTTGTTAGCTCTTTCTCCATTGTTTCGCTGGAAACAGTGACTATATGTTGTGCTCAAATATCCCGCCAGCAGCACGGAATTAAACTGCACGAAATATTTGAATTTTTTCTGTGAAGGCGCCGTTTTGGAGCATATCCTGAAGAAAAAAAAAAACAGGGTGGCGTTCGAATCAAAATAGTGAAACTTTTATTCGTCCCGGGCGGGGAACTCATCAGTGGATATTTGAGAAAGATGCACATTTAATTATTTTAAAATGATTAGTTCAAAGAACTGAACACAGAATTCACAGAGAATATTTGCACACAAAACGCATCAAGGGCTTTGTTTTTTTTTAATGATCTGATGAAATGTCTTTCACATGCAACCCTCAATAATTTGTTTTTCAGGTTATGTAATTTTTGGTCGTGATTGTAATAGGAAGAAAAAAGAAAAACGAAGACGATTCAACGTTCGTAACTACAGTGTGGGGTCCTGAACAACGGTCACAATTTAGCTGGATTGTAAGAATGCCAAAATGTTCTTTTAAAATGTTTCACTTTTTGCTTCCATATCGTATATGTTTGCAAGCCGGATCTCTGCTCTGTTAACCAGATAACTTACGAAAATCAAATTAGGAAACAGCTAGAAACTGTTGGCTTGCCGATTTTTTTTCTACCAAGACGACACAGTGGAACAATTTTTTTAAACTTCCGACAATACGTATTTTACAGTGAATTGAAAATCTGAATTGGTATCCTACAGGTAGTGTCAAATATTGGTCGAAATATCTGACAGATCATATCATGATTTCGAAGGTATCCGTGCCTACAAGAGCTAGTATGCATTCAACTAATTATTGAATGGAATAAAATCTGAAGGATAAATTAATAATAAACGGCGGCTCATTTAGTACCAAAGACGTCGGAAGGGGTTGAAGTACAGTATTCCTTATTTAATGGATTTCAATAAAATCCATTCCACGCTGGAGACTCGACATCTCTTCCTAAGTTGATATTCGGAAATCCATGTCAATGAGGGCGTATATTGAAACATGACTGGAATTCTAGCTGCTTAATTCAGAAATCCAAATGAAATTAATTCATGCTATACGTGATAGTGAGAAAAGTCTCTGAAGCACAGGTGCACTGATGGTGGCAAATGCTGGAGCCACACTAGTTATAACAGAGCAGGGGACATGGATTTTCTACCGCTCAAGAGCTCCTTTCTTGGATCCGGTTTGATCAATACAAACCAGGTTTACGCTTGCATGGATTGGACACACAGATCGATTCCATCCCTTGGGTTAGTGCTAAAAGGGAATAGCATATGGAATTCATTCAATTCCCTGCTCATGACGAGGGCTCAGGACCTCTCATTATGCAATCCAACCATTTCCCGGTCACGCTCCGTTCAGTCGCTGGATTAATTTAGAATTTTCCCCGAATGATCAAATGATTTAATGTGGTGCAGTACTTCAGTACCATTTGTGTGACCCGTGCAATTGTAAATGTCTAGTTGGGATTTCATCTTCAGAAACACATGGAAAGTGCTGGTCCTCAAAAACTTGTTGAAGTAAATTTTCTGTTAGATCATCGGATGCGTAGAATACTTTTACAAAGGGAGCCGCATTCTGCAAACCTCAGAATCTTTCGCTTTATCTTCATTGCGAGTCAAATATTTTTTGAAGATTCCAAATAACAAATAAATATTAAGTAACTCTGGAAAAACTTCCTGTACCCTCTGTGCTTTATTATCCAGCCAATGCAGTCAGCTGGTCTGCATTTAGGGTGTACAGTATAGAAGGAAAATCCTCTAAAAGTCGTGTTCCACGACCTTTTCGGTCCTGTGGTCTGACGAACTGTCCTAAAATTTCTGTTTACTTAAAAAGCTTTTTTTTTAAAACTTTATGGCAGGTATTTAAAACCTTATGCTCTTTGGCAAAAATTAAGATATAAGAACCAACCAGAAGCTGTAGTGGAATTTCTTCAAAAATTAGAGAGGTGATCTTGAATAAAGGTTCCTCAGAATGGGAAATCAAAATAATTTTTGCACCAGGTTAAAATTTGACTGCGTGAAGTCTTATTATGAGAAAAGCCAACTTTTATTTTTTCATCAGATAATTTCAACTATGATTGCCTTTCCAAAATTGCAGATAAAGATAACAGACTTCATTGCTACTTTTGAAAAATTTATTATCCTGAAAAAAATGTCCCAGTGACCAGCAAAAAAAAACTTCTATGGACCATGGGTTGGGGTCTTGATAGAGCAAGATGATCTGAGTATCCATCAGGTTTTAGAGTACTGTACCATGGATCAAAGGAACTTGGCAAATCCCACAAAATACCCACCAATATGATACTGTATCACCTTCAGCAACCCGCAATTCATAAAAAAAAACAGATCTTCCCTATGTTGATAGTAACATTGGAAGCCCTTTTGAAACACCATTTATCACCTGAAAAAATTTAACGAAAGCTGAAATAAACTCATGCCAATTTAATTTATTTTCAATGCCTCATCAACATGTTTCTGCTGTTAGAGATATAAAATAAAAAAACAAAAATGCACAAGTTAACTGTTTGACTTATTTTGGCCATTAGCTAGACATAATTTATGCATTCCGCGGTTATTTCGACGGTTTTGTAGAAGAATAAAACTGTACAGTACTTTCTTTCATAATTGATTTTCATACTATTTGATCATCTTTAATAATAAGCTGCCAACCCCATTAACCCATTAGAAAAACTTCCCAAACAAATGATGGCGGCTTCTCAAAGTTTTGATTGAAGTGGCATTCCTGTTTCTGTGTGCATTCAACTCTGTTCGAAGAGTCCACATAAAACTTTAAAGAAAATAATTCCTCAGTGCAGAGATATCACCCAGGATATATTATTTTAAAGTTCACGATGCCTTTGAAGGTCATGAACATCGGAATTCAACAGGCCGCATTCTGGCCGTCTTAAAATTCATATCAGATTTTCTCTGAAATATTCAAAATCCGTATCATGACCTGGAACGCTCATACTTTCGAACGACCTCTTAGTTACGGAATTATGGAAAGTTCAGGTTCTCAAAACCCGTTGTTCTTTATGTGAGCGTACGGAAGTTGAGGGAAATTGTTCCCTGAACTTCTTGACACACGTATAGCGTCCTTTCCGCGGAAGCTTCACATCCACCCCCGCAAGGGTAACGTGTCAGGAGCAGCCGCGAAACCCGAATCTTGCCATTTTCGACAACCAGGACGTTGCGCCTGGTTGCCAGATCTCTCAGTTGTTGTCGAGCCGTCGCTGTCGACACTAGAGCAGCCCTTCATTTCCCTTCACACGTTTACCCCCCTGTGGTGTTATTCAACCCCCCAATAGTGTAGTATAAGTCGCCCTAGAAAAAAAGAAAAGCGGCACTGGGTCACAAAGCACCGGTGGACCTCAGCGTTCGAGAACAATAACATATCTGTCGATTATCAGCGCCACGGAACAGTGCTGTGTCAGATACAAACGTTTTCAGTTGAGTGATTTTTGTTGGGCTGAAGCGGGAAAAATAAAAAAAAGAGTCAAACAGCATATGCTGTATAATCAAGTCGACAATTTTAATTTATGCTTTCAGAAAACTTATGTAAAAAAAAAGCAAGGGAGTTTTTTTAAAATAGTTTTTCCTGAATTTTATTTTTGTCGGGGAGCAAAGAGCACCTGATCAGTGATCCCCAAAGTAGGCCTAAGGCAAGGAACGAAGCTCAAGAGAAAAACGCATCAGGAGATCGAAGAAGTTGAAAAGCGATGCTTGAAATGTGAGATTTCAAGTGTTGGTTTCCAAAAAAATAACGGCGCTATATTGGTTCCCAAATCCATATAGCAAAGCAATCGGAAACGGAAAACCTGTAACTGTACTGTATTAGAAATTCAGGGAGCTTAATATATTCAAAGCATGTAATACATGTACCATGAGGTTCCATAAAAAGAATTTTGGTTGGGGAAGAAGAGTACAAATATCTCTATAGACATATTTCCCATTGATTTTTGTAGCAATGCAGTCTTCGCCTTTTTTCATTTGGAGCATAAGGTGGAAAACACCCGTGGTTGAAAAAAAACCCAAAGCAAGAAACTGAGAGGAGAATTGAAGGCGCATTGAAATCATCCAGATAATTACAAAACCATGGAAATCATAAATATTAAATGCACAGTATAGAGCTCATCAGTGTGTGACGTAGAAATATGCACATTTTTTGAATTTTTGCCTGGTATCCATGTCCAAAGTACTGTATCTTGAATAATAAAAATGAAAACTTGAGCTTCAAGTCCAGGTCGACGATGCATTAAAAAAGCTGCATACTCTCTGTTGGGCATTCATCATTGGAAGATTTTGATGATATATTTCTAAACTTTTACCGGAAAGGGAACTCGAAAGATAATTTCTGCGAATTCTTATTCATAGGCTCTCTGGTATGTATTCGATTTTTTCTTGTTATTCATGGGTAGATGAATGATATCATTGTGCCCTGAATCTTGAACCACATGCTTTCATGCTGAAGTTATACGTTATACCGCCCAACTTATTCATGAACCACCTGATGTGCTGCTATTTTTGGAGAAACCGAGGAATAATTTTTTTTTTTTGAAAATTCTCAGTTATACATTTTATCGCTTAACTTACTCGATCATGAACTGCGTGTGCAGCAATTTTTGGAGAAACCGAGTAATAATCCAATCTTTTGAGCATTACTGGAATTAACTTTTACAGACTTGAAAAGCAAGATTTCATGCATGCTTTTTATTTTACGTACATCGATGCACTGAAAATGGGATAAAAAGGTCGCCCATTCTGCTGAGCTCTTTGGAATGTTTCGCAAATGTAACCCATGTTATGCTGCCGTTTCGATTTGACTCAGAATCGCAGGTGGCGTCGGATAATGGAACGCGGTAATGCTCTTAATGAGCAAAGGAGCTGTGATGGTATCCCTGTGCGCCAAGGTTCACCGACGCGAATGGACCCCGGGCTCCGTTTTTTCCGGGCTCGGGTCTTGCGGGCGTTGCGCCTCGATCCCCGGAACCCAAACCCCACCTTGTCAGTTGCGACCCACTCGTCTCTCGGAGCTAAGTCGATAATTCCTGCCGTAAATCCGGAGTATGTGTGTGTGCATTCGCATTACGAATAAAGGGCAGTACCGTGCTTTATATACACACGACTTCGTTCAATCACGTACTGGAGATGTGTCTCTCGATCCATATTCGAATGCAGTTGGAATTTGAATACTTCGGAGCATAAATTACCAGTGAATACTTGTTCTGCATTAGATTCTAGATTCATATAGGCCATGCAGGACGTACGCAGGCTTTAGCAAAAATTTCATTTTGGCGAATGAAGCTCGAAGGGAATGATTGTAGAACAGAGTAGTAGAAGTGGAAAAATACTCGCATTTTCTCCAATTTTACTTGTTTTACAGCAAAGATAAAAAAAATCAGTTTAAGCGACGAAATTGAATTTCCGTAGATTTAGGCAACATTTAATTTGAGTGTTCTCCCAGCTTTTGTGATGATCACGCGAATAATGGGAAATTAACACCCAGTGTCTCCACTTTTGAAATATTCAGAGTAGAAAAACTGCCAAAACATATATAGATACCTTTCTGAGCGCTAATTTCACTTGATCCGTGAAATTTTCAAGAAATCCCTCATGATCCAAATACTGTCCGTCCCTGTATAAAATTCGCTGAAATCAGGCAAGCGTCCTGCTTTCAGGTTTTCTTGTACTGTAATTAATGCCACAGTATCCGTTGCCTCATTGATTGATTGATCCAAAATTGCGCAGTACTGTACTCGACTTCCCAGCACAGCAGCAATTTTTTTTTTTTCCCACGTAGAACTGCAGAACTCTTCTTTTTGCGATGAATCTCCCAGAATATGCGACCGTCACATCAGAAAACGAGAAAAAGACTCGGAGAATAAGTGTCAGCGCAAAATTCATCATTTTTCATAATTCATTTTCTCACGGAACCGTTTTTAGATAAATTTCGGGCAAATATACGGAACTCATCAGAAAATCAACAAAAAATAAACGTGTGGAATAAACAATGAATCGATCATTCGTCAGGGATTTTCGTCAGTTAATATCTGCACCAGTGTAATTTTGTTTATGCGTACTTGCGCCTTTTATATTACCTAGGTGTTTGTTCATCCCGCGTGATTTTCACCCCGCGGCGCTTTTCTCTCTCGTCCGGTTTGCCTTTTCCATCCATCAATAGTGATTTCAATTTGGGTGCTTGTCTCTTTTTGGTATTTTTTTTCAACCTGTCATTCGGGTTCCTGCCGTTTTTCTCCTCATACATGTGCCTTTTGTGTAATGACGTGCATTAGTGAGAGGGGGGAGAAGATGGCGGCTAGTGTGAAGAACTCGTTCCTGGAGCGACTTCCGGCGCACGTGGACGACGAACACCGACCCTACGCGACCCCCAAGTTGGCGCGGAGCTCGTTGAGGCTGTTGCTTCTCACCCTTTTTTACCTCGTATTCCTGGTCCTGGGCGCGTCCATCTTTTCAGCCATCGAGTCCCCGGGTGAGCTGGGTCTCATCAAGAGTTTAGCTGCGACCAAACGGGACTTTGTCAGCAACCACTATTGTTTATCTGGTGAGTTTGCAGTGTTTTTGCCTCAGTCATGACTCATGAGTCAACATAAGTCGAACAAATTTGAGTAGAATTTCCAAGGGACTAGCACAGAAATAATATGGAGTTCGGGATGTTTCCAGTTGGGGGGGAAATGAGCATTTCCGTTGGGGTGCTAAAGAAAGAAGAGTTACAGGAAATCGTGATTGGTGATATTGATATTCTGGGCCTTTATATATACCGTATATTGCTTCCTGGATTTTTTGACAGGATTCTGAACTTGAAGCCACGGATACATTCACCCAAGCAGTCTTTCACTGCCTTTCAAAACACATCAAGTTGAACT
Source organism: Notodromas monacha (assembly GCA_905338405.1). Lineage (NCBI taxonomy): Eukaryota > Metazoa > Arthropoda > Ostracoda > Podocopida > Cyprididae > Notodromas > Notodromas monacha. Next base: position 6,501 of record CAJPEX010005216.1, on the reverse strand, counting down.
TTTATTATTGATTTTCTCTTCATACTGATTGAATAAAATAATAGTCAAGAGGCCTCAGAAAATTTGATGTTTGGAGGTGTGAAAGGAAAAACCTTCTATAGTTAAGGAGGATTTTAATGCCTTGTTCCTAAGGGAATTTAGACGGTGATTTGAAAAAAAAAATCCACTCATGGATTTGAGTTATCTAGGTTCAACTTGTATAAAAAATGACACCTACAAAACAAACTGCTTTTTAGTGCTTTTGTTGTGCTTTGTAGACTCCCGGTGCTGGGTGTTGACATGACCACCGATGAGAACATCATCTCATCGCATTTACCATTTACACTAATCCTTATGAGATAGATGCTCTCACATCATTCTTCATTTTCTGAAGAACTCTCGCACGAAGATAGATCACAAAGATCTGACTGTACTGTATATGCTACATTAGTGGAATATAGTGTAATGTTTATTCTGCCATCCAGTTGAAGTCACACCAACGCACATATAACTCAAGGGCTAAATATCTCCTCTAGTGGCGAGTGAGAAGAAGAGGGTTTTCTTGGATTTATATATTTTTTTAATCATTGTTTTCCATGCAAAAGGTGTACAGCCCTTTCAACATCAGGCCTGTGAAACGAAAGGAAACAGCTTGCAGACTGGTTTTTCAAACAACATTTTAAACCTGAATGAATGAATGAATGAACACAGCACTTTATTTGCCACTTTTCAGCATTCACAAGGTTGAATCAAGATTTCCACATCCAAACCCACTTCCCACCCAACCCAAATCCACTCAAAGACATTTAATCACTTTAGAGCAGGAAACAGAGCATAAATTGATAACAAAAATAAAAGAAGATACAATTCACAAAATGCAACTGGACATCTGACATGTATGCATACACCCATTCATTCCCTGACAATGAAAACAAAATATATGTAAAAATTGATTTAAAGCACAAGGTCTTCAGCTTGTTTCTGTATGTATGCATACACCCATTCATTCCCTGACATTTAAAACAAAATATATGTAAAAATTAATTTAAAGCACAAGGTCTTCAGCTTGTTTCTGTATGAGGTTTAGTTGAATGAACAATTTAGAGATAATCTTTGATGAGAAATCATCTAAGGCCAACAGTTTACTGTATCTTGATCCTTTAAGATTTCAGAAACCTGTTGAAGGCAAATAGTACACTTTGGCAGGGAAACTTCCTGGAGAAATTGGCATTTTTTCATGGCAGCAGTGGTGTTTCGGGCCATGAAACATATAACAATGTGTCATTCAAAGATGAAGGAGTCCTATAAATAGAAAATTATTCAATTAACCAGAAGGATGACTGGATATGACGTATTATCAGAGTCAAATATATTTGCGAGTCTTTCCATTTTCCCGAATATTTTCTAGATCCAAATCCTGCTCAAAATGATTTGTTGAAATAACCTTTCATTTTCTCATTCATTGTTTCAAAAAATTGAAAAATTGGAAGGATTAATTTCGTTAGTCAACTACTGTACTTCCAGAGCTTCTGAGCGGAAATCAAAACCCTCTCTTCGTTTCGTTTTTGAAGAAGCTGCAAAAATAAGCGTTACGAAAAATAACTCTCATGAGATATTCTTCCAATATTGTAATGACTGATTTTCAAAAATTGAGTCAAATGAAAATGCACCGGGAAATTTAAAAACTCCCTGATGAATTGCTATGGGAATGATACGAGGCACTGGATATTTTACGTCGACATATTGAAGCCTTATCTAAAGTTATCCTTATATCAGCAGGGAGAGATATTCCGCTTGTTGAATCATTATAGCTGACTGTATTCCTGTGATATCTTTGTAGACAGAAGAGAATGTCCTGGAGCAGTCGTATGATCAATAATTGTTTATTATTCAAACAGAGCGTGGAAAAGTTAACCTGCCTCGAAAATGTCACGTATTTCAAACATAACAAATGTTATTGGGAATAACAAGCTTCAGCGTCAGGAGTTGAGTCGGGTCCCCCCTTTTATTGAATTTCTGGGACTGCCCAAAAAAAAAGGCGAAAAATAATAACTTACTGTATATATGGAGGGAAACTCTTGAACAAGTCGCGACTTTTCCTCTGTCAGCACACATGAATATTTCAAGAAGTCCTAGCTGATGGTAGGGTATATGAAAACCGCAGAAAGGGATGGTTTTCTTCGAGGAAACCCTTGCTTACACTCGAAATACGGGTACAGGCGAGGGTTTCGGATTGCCTTCATTACATGCACCCTCTTTTTGCACCCTATGTGTTCTCTATCGCGATCACGAAGGTCTGAATTCGTAAAAGCATGACAGCTCATCATTTCGATGCCTTCCTTCGGGTCAAATTTCCATAAAGAGCGCCCCAAAAAACGCTAGCTCGCTTCAACCAACGAAAAAGCTTTCGCGTTTAGCGATATTTTAAAGCACTGCCCGAATACATATTAATAACTGGTAAAAAAAATTGTAATGTTTGTGATGTTAAGAAGTATAGTTTTATTTTCTAAATTTGAAAGCAAAGCTACCAAATGAATGTTCTCTGCGTCAGCAAATTATCTCGCTTATCACAGTTCTTTTGTAAAAAAAAATATTGTTACTGATCCACCACGATGAAGATATCATTATATTCCACCTTGAAAACGTGTATGTTACATTACCGTAATAATTTGTGCATATTTTTCCATTATAGTAATTAAGATGTACCCTCAGGTTAAGGCCCACTTAATTTTTTTTTTAGGAATAATAGCGTAGTACCGTAGATCTATTTTACAGTACTTCGGAGGAACGGCTGTTATTTACATCAGTGATGCAATTTGTTCATTTTCGAACCTGTTGCTTCAGTCGGAGATGTGTGCGAATGAAGCGATTGTCAATTTCTATCCTTCCATTTTTCAAAATGTCCATTTAATCGAACAGTGTGCATAAAAATTTAAATGCAACCACTTCAGGTCGACGTTAAAACAAAACTTTGGCTTTTTTGAGCAAATAACTCGAAATAAATCCAATTATTTCCAGTACCAACTCGTTGAAGAGTTTCGCGTTTGCCTTTACTTCATCAACTAGTGCAAATGTACTGTACAAGGTTAATATTGGGGTAGTTATTCTTCATTGCCAAAGACATTTTTTCAGTCTAGTTAAATAAAAGGCTGTTTTCGAAAAGTCCGCGTCAAGAAGAAAATTAATAATTGCAGCAGTGAATGTCACATTACTCCTCAAACGCATTAAAAAACGCTCTCAACAGCCCACACATCAACAAAAGTAATAATAATGAGACAGTAATGAGTAGAGTTCCGTTTCTGGGTACCGTCTGGAGCCCTGAATTTTTCAGTGCTTTTCAGAATCTGCCTTCTATAGAAAGGGTTGATTTTTTTCACGTGCTGTTTTTAAATTGTTCGTTTTCTTTTTTGCAGAGGAGGAGTTGGAAGAGCTTTTGGAGGAAGTACTGCTGGCGCACGACCGTGGCGTGTCAGCAACCCGCAACGCTTCCAGTGGAAGAAACTGGAGCTTCGGACAATCTTTCTTCTTTTCTGGAACTATTGTGACGACTATCGGTGAGTTTCTTTGAAAGCCTCAAGATAACGCGAGTGTATTCTATACAAAAATGTATCATCAACATCGCTCGGCAGCTGAAGCACTGGGTTTATCGAGACTTTTTTTTTTTGGTTCGAAAATCTGTTATTCTCACCCTCCGTCAAACTTCCAGCATTCAAAGAAGTAAAAGTCATGTCATTGAATAAGTACTACTGCGGATGTATTTTTTTCTGGACACTGTTCTCGATTCAATCATTCCGCTATCCCTGATTTCCGGGAAAGATACACTGTTACTTTAATCCATTAGCCGTAGGTTTTACAAATCAGATTCCACTCAACAGAAATTCTCAATCTCAATTCCAGAATAGTCAACCCTTACTTCAATCTGGATCGTTGATTTTTTTTTCGCTCATGAATCATGCAAGACGAATCTTATGTTGATGACCTCCAGTCCATTCTTGGGATGAAATGATATGAAATACTGTACAGTGTACATACTTTTTTTGGGGATCTAATAGGAAAACGAATATGTTTCTTTATATATTTCAAAATAAATTGCAATATGGTAGCATCTTGCAATTGAGATACAGTAAACATTTCCTGATTTGATTTTAAAATACTTTATTTTAAAATTGCGGCTTCAAAATTGAACCCACAGAAGTGACCCATTAAAAGACCATTCACTTTTCAAAAGTGAATAGTGAAAGGTATCAAAAAGAACGGCCTTTAATTAATTTTGCGCTGTTTTCCAGTAACACGTTCCGATTTCAAAAGAGGAATGAATTAAATCGATGACAGTGTCTGGAAAAAACGTCAGTATTTATTCCAGGACTTTTTTCTTTTCATATAAAAATCGCGGCTTAAAAATTTAGCACCCAGAATAAGTGGACCCTAAAGACCATTTGTTTTTCGAACATGGAAAATATCAGAGTCTCAAATTAATCTTGAATTTTTCCATTGAAATGTATCGATTTCGTAAGAGGAATGGTTGTATCGAGGACAGCGTCTCGCACAAACATCAGTACTTTATTCAATGACTTGGATTTCGTTATTATTTGAAAATCGCGGCTTCAAAATTGAACCCCCAGAAGTGACCCATGAAACGAATAAAAGTGTAAAGTATCGGAAAAAAGGTCTCGAATTAATCTTGCGTGGTTTCCAAATGACACTTTCCGAGACACGAGTGCAACGCAATTTCGTTGATGTCCCAGAGAAAATTGAAGTACTTCCGAGGAAGATGCAATATTGAAGCTTCCACATACATTCGATATGTTGTGAGATAAGGGATCAGGAAAATAAATCAAGAGAGAAATGGATCGAAAATGCGTCGAGGAAGAGGGAAGAAAATTCTTCATATAAGAACATTTCTCTCCGCTTGATGTGCGAAGACGGATATGAACTCCCAACGGGGATTTCCTATCCTTCTCGTATATATATACGCTCAGTTTGAGCGAGGATGCAGCAAGCAGTGGGTTTTTCTTACCCCCACAAAAGAGGGGTTTCCGGCCGGAGGATGCCGTGGGTTATACTGTATTCCAAACCCTAGCCCATTTTTGTCTCCATGTAATAGGGCTTACGTTCGCTTCGTTGAAGATTGCATGAAGAGTTGCCCAAAAGTCTCTGCCAGCAAATTCGGAATCGGGAATACGAGCATTTTTTTAAAGCATATTGTTCCTGTTTTCAATAAATACCAAGTCACTATATAGACTTACAGAAGTGTGGAATTATATAAATGATTCAACGATGACTTTGCTGGGAATCGATGCTTTGAGGCAACATTTTAAACTTAGCACACTGTACTTTCGTATACATACATGTCTTAAATACTGTAGAATTATCTTGAAAACTCTGCGAGGAGCAATTGGTTTCTTCGGATCAAAAATATTATCCAAAAGCTGAAAATCTATAAGCAAAACTGAAAAGACATTTGTAACCATTGATTTGTGATCCTGAACCAAGAATGAATCTTCCAAAATGTGAAAAAATATGTATGGAATCAGCATCCACATAATTACTCCTATTCTCATTCTACCGTGATTCATGAAGGATTTCTTGGTTTCTTAAAATAAGAAAACTCTTTTTCTTAAAATAAGAAAAAAGAGAACGGCATACAGTACTTAAATCGTCCATTCACGGACCTCTGCTTTCAACAGTCGAAATGAAAAAGTTTTTTTTTAAAGATTAATTGACGATCACATGATTAATCTTTTCCATGGTGAGTTTATTACTGGCTCAATTTTCCATGCCGTATTATACGTTCTTTTAAACAACAACAATGACAAAAATCCTCTCCGATTTTCACATGTTACTTTGTACCCAGTAACGCTAAAAGTAATATTTGAGCCCTTCTTTTATGGTTTAATGAGCCATTTATTATTGTCGTGATTATTTCTACCACAATTCTACCACAGCTTTGTGTGGTAGATATTTTTATAAATTGTTTTCACAAATTTAAAGGCATTTGCTTAAAGATTTAACGCATCTTTGATGTACCCCTTTGACAGTAGAACAACGTGAAGTTATTCCTGGAATGAAAGGGTATCTTTCTCGTCGCAAGAGAGAACCTTCCTACGATAACCTGACATTATTCATTTAGGTCTCACTTTAGATCCGCAATTTCCGCGAGGATTTTCAAAAATAGGTGGGACGAGCCAGAATAAGTCCTCTAGGATTATCTCGCTCATTACTACGCCCACGGTATTCAACCGATACCTGGCACTTCTTTCTTGTCGGGAAAAGAATTTTCTTGTCACTTCGAAAAAGCCGAGCTCCATTCCCGCAATTCATAAATAACGGGACCATTTTCCCTGAAAGGAAACGAGAAAATTAGATCCGTCGGCGCCAGAAGAAGTTTTACACAGCAGTACAGTATTTTTAAACCATCAAATTATTCACAACTATCCCGAATGAAAATTGTTTTACCAAAGATTAATCTTGAATGAATCAAAGCGGAGGTGGGGAATTTCGGGATTTGTTTTCTGCGAAAAT
>CAJPEX010005215.1:0-17395 GCA_905338405.1 Notodromas monacha | reverse complement strand
CCTCCAGAAATGCTCCAGCTGCCCCACAATATCCTAGATTACAAATTAGTGCATCTACTGGTTTAATGGCTATCAAGTAAAAAACATTCACTCCCTTGCAGGATAGCACCTCATTCTAGCTATTTTTTGCTTATATCTTAAGCTTACTTACTATATACTCTATATATACTCTATATATATATTGTTGGATTTGAATGTAAAGCATTGAAATGTCTATTTTATGACATATATATATATATTTGTCTTATACTTGTGTGAGCATTATCAGAGTACCAACAAGTGTTGATCTTACAATTGTGTATTTTGATGTACCCTTGTTGATGTGCAGGTGTGTGGTTACAGACTTTACAGGTGTGTGCTTTGTTCTTGATTTACTCCTGTGTCTAGTGTTTTTGTTTTACCAACAAATGTTGATCTTACAATTGTGTATTTTGATGTACCTTTGTTGATTTGCAGGTGTGTGGTTACAGAATTTACAGGTGTGTGCTTTGTTCTTGACTTACTCCTGTGTCTCGTGTTTTTACTGTAGACTGGTTGCTTTGCCTTTTGATGAGCTGTTGAAAGAAAACTGTGGAGAAAACAAACAAAAAAGGAAAAGGGACAACACCAATTCAGGAGACAATATTTTATTAAAGTCCCCCTATCAACAACAAAATCCTAAGATGCGCAAAAATACATACAATACGCGCGCTTAGACTAAATCTCCTACAGTGTGGAAGCTGTCCATGCTGATAGTGTCCACTGCAGGCATTGGAGTTGGGTTCCTTGGGATAGTCCTGGCCCGGCTAGAACGAATCCTCCGCAGCATCCAGGCACGCAGCAGGGGCCACCCCAGCCGCGCAAAGACCTCCGCTGCATCTAGTTGCTTGGACCGGACCTGAGAACATCGAAAGTCAAGGCACATGCAAGTTGCAAGCAAAAGGTCATGCTTACGGAAAGAGGCCATTAAAGGTCGGACAGTTGCCAGAGACGGTAACTCATCCATTTCCATTTCCTCAAAAGAAGGATTGGGAAATGAACGAGTTTCCTCTTGCCTATTTACGTTAGTCTCATTAACAGCTCTTTCCTTCTATTTTGCACAAAAAGCAAAAGCCAAAGCGAAACCAAAAGCACCAAGGTTAATCCAAAATCTCTTAATCCAGTGTTAAAAGTTAGCACACCTTGCACTTGATATTTCTGCAACAGCAGACAATTCCAGCGATGAGGGAAGAGCCGACACCCAAGGCACTGCCTACCCAGGTTAGAATGTCAAGCCAAAACGACAAGGGTGAGAATTCCGCTTGCACCAAGGTCCCATCCGGACGACGGGCCGTCAGGTTAAAACCATCAAACTGACCCAAGTCATCCAAGATGCTAGAAAGGTTCTGGGATCCCTCAGTGGATGGCATGGGAGAAGACGGCATTGGAACCCAAGTACCAAGAGGATCCACCACAGCTGGAATTGGACTCCAGGAAGGTGCTGGAACAGCTGAGGATGCTGCAAGAACAGTGGTAACCTTGGCTGTGGTTGGCTCCAAGGATGTAGTCATCACTGGTCCAGAAGTGGTGGTTGCCTGTGTCAGGGTTGGAGTTTTGGATGTAAGGGGTTCCTTGGTGGTGACCGCCGTGGTTGTAATCATCACTTCAGGAGCCATTGTCCTTGTTGGTTCCCACTGAGTCTGTTTGGTTGGTTGTATCATCTCCTTATCTTCTTCTTTTGTCAGACTTAGGTTTTCCTCAAGTTCTTGGACTTGTACAGGTTTTTCTGAAAAAAGGAATCAAAAGAACTGATTAATCAGGTCTTTATTCCAAACTAATGACAGAGGGTACTTACTTTCATGCTTGAAGAAGCACAGTTCCCAAGGCTGAACCACTTTTTCCATGCCTTGAGTCTTCCCCTTGCAATATGTTTTAGTAAACAGCTTGACCACCTGAAAAAACAAGTACTGAATTGTAAACAAGTCTAATTATTCTCTTGTTACAGAAAAATTGAGAAGAGCTAAGGAAAACTACAAACCTTCAATCCTTTGTACCTCACACAGTCCAAATCCAGTCTGGTACCTTGGAAGTCAACAGCATGTCCAAATCTGCCTGGCTTCTTCACATCACAGACATCTTCACACACTAGGGTGCCTGCAACATTGCTGCAAGCTTCCAGATGACCACCCAGCACCTGAAGATTTCACATACAAGAAAAAAGCTGAAACTTTGGTCTTTCAAGGCACTTTTTGTTTCAAAACTTACCAAGAGCAGGATAGATGTCACTGCCACCAAAGTGAAAGACCCCATCTTTTTGTCCGTTTTGACCGGTTCTTGAATGTTCCTGACTCACAAAAATAGCCTGAATTGTTTCCCGAAGACCGTTTGGTTGTAGAGGGCGCCGTTCTCCATGTCCGTCGTACGTCGTCGTCGTTGTTGTAGCGCGCCGTTGATCTTTTTGTTGATTTAATTTTCACGTGGAATCCGGCTTTGAACACGAAAAACTGTTTAAAAACATAAGGGAGCAATATTAGAACAAATATGGCACAAGAACACTGCAATCAAAACCTTCAANGCTCTCTACTGTTGCAATTCCCGCATAGCAACTCGCTGCCCCGAAGCAGACAATGACATTGCGTGTCCTCGATACACTGTCTGGTTTGCGGTCATTTGCCCGGTCCCCTTTCTGTTTTCCCCGTTCTAGTTGCGCAGACGCGTCTGGCTTGATCCGCATCTATAAAGGTACCGCGAAGTGTGTATGTCAGCATTCATTGCTGGTTTGACTCTTGTTGGAGAAGCTCACGAAATATATACGTATTCACTTTACCGAGAAGTCTAGATTCACTTTTACCCCTGCCATAAAGAATTAGAATTCTTCTCGACAGAACGTTATCTTGGAAAGAACTAAGTTTTAGATTAATTGCGTAAGAAAGAGAGACGTTTCTTTCTACACGAAAGTGTCTGAAGTTTTATTCTTTCGCCAATTTAGGATAACAATGTATTTTTGTCTGATTAATATCATTTGCAACAAGATACTCTTTAAAGGCATACTTTTTAAACAAACATGCGATTTTAGACATTTTTATTACACAATTGTACCTTTGTTATGCGTGGACCCACTCTCTGACATACAAGAAGAGAAAAACAAAACAAAAAATTGATGAAATCATTTCAAGGGAATAAAACAGCCCCTAGTTCATGCTTCAGAAACCAAAACGAAAATATTCGAAGAAGTACATGTAGATGTCACTGCAAGCTATCTGAAGTCTCAAACGGTCGCGTGTTCATTCTACAGTTTTCGAAAAATTTGCAGCAAAAAAAAAAGATTGCTGCGAAAATTTTGTGAAGGACATTTAAAAAGTTAAGTATTGTAGAATGTACTTCCTGGGTTTTGACAATAACCTTTCAAGACAAGGAGTCAAATTATTTAACTTACTGTATTTATTGTTACTTCTGTGAAAGAGAAAACCTGAAGAATCATTTAATGGGTTAATGGAGTCTACAGAGCTATTATTTCAGTTTTTCAAGTCTGCTACTTCTTATTCAAAATATTCAACAGTTCAAATGTGTTTTATGGTCACTTCTGCCTTGTTTTTATAAAATACACTGCCTATCCTACCAATTGCTGTGTTTCATCCCTGTGATGTATCCATGTATGAAATAATTAATTTGTTTTATAATATGAGCTTAAACTTCTGTAAACTCTGCTAAAACACTTCCACACAATTCTTGATGGGGAATATGCAGGTGTTGTAATTTATTACATATCATCAAGGACTGTAATTAAAGGGTATATAAACAGCAGCAGTTGAATGGGAATTTTTTTTCTTTTCTTCTACTGCTTTTCAGACATGGGGGGATGCTTTTATTGGGTAAGTTCCCCTGAACTTTACTGGCTTGCGNCAGACATGGGGGATGCTTTTATTGGGTAAGTTCCCCCAAACTTTGCTGGCTTGCGTTGGGAACCCATTCTGACATGCATTGGCCAACGTTTGGGGGAACCTCCCCAATGTTTGCCAGAATGGGTTCCCAACGCAAGCCAGCATGCCTTGGCCAACGTTTGGGGGAATGCCTGCTCTCAGACATTGGGCAGTGACCAAGAGCCGTTAGCCCAACGTTTGGGTCCCAATGACTTGCCAATGGGGCTGCAACGCAGGTTGAAACGGCCAAATTATTTGCTGGGTATAATGATAAGTGTGGTTAAGAAACGTTCAGGGAATCCATTCTATTGGGAAAAGCATTCTAAAGACTTGCCAAATTTGGTATCAAATTTGTTTGCAGTAATTTGATGCAGGAAATAAAGCGTGACTTTGGAGAAAATCAATCAAAATCCGGATTTTTTCAAAACAATTTTCTGATGTCGCTGTAAGATTTGGCTATTTGTTTTGGGTGCAAACGTTTTTAAACTGAGGTTCTTAGTTAATGGTATATAGTCATCAAGACTTGCCCATTTTGGCATTTCGAAACAATAATATTTTCTGATCGACTGTCACCCAAGTGCCTTTATAATTCCACACAAAAAGGCAAACAAAATTCACGCCGTTCAGCTTTGATTATGCTGAAAAAATTTAAAACACTCCCGACAACACGTTTTGCAGGAAGCATTTCAGCGTGCCATCATTGCATGTCGGGTCTCGAATGATGCACTGTGGCGAATATCCGCAAATGAAGGACGCGTGTGCAGAATATGACATGGAGCTGGAATATTCCGTTGCAGAAGTGGAGTCGTTGGAGCACTGAATTCCTTGGTGGATCCCAACCAATGCTCTGATCATTGTGCCATTTTGCCTGGTCTCCATGATCACTGGGGATCCTGCATCTCCCTGTTTTTTTTTTTTTTAGAAGTTGTACCCCCAAGAAAAAATAAAATTTTAAATTCGTTTATACGTATAGTGAGTCATCGCAACATGAGAAAATTGCTGGCGTAAAAAAGTACAGAAAATGACAATTCCGCTGGAAGATGATGCAACTCAAAACTCTTTTGTTTTCCTTTTATACATGTTTACATTAAATAAAGGTTGTGTGAAGATACTGGAGAGGCGAACTTCCATCGAATATGTTCCTCAAATACAATCTTCTCAGCTGATGATTAGTTTTCTGCAATGTCATTTATTGACAGTCGTGAAAAAAGGAATCGCTGCTGCAAGCTTCATCCAAACTTTTTAGTTAATGTATTGCTATGCTTCTCTAATGTAATTAAAGTAAGACCCCGAAATACGGACACCTGGACATATGGACAATTTGACTTGGGGACAATTTGAAAAATTAGACCCGACATCTGGACAAAATCTGGACATACAAACACTTTTCCAATTTTTCTTGGGTCATTTAAAAGTTTTTTTCCAAAATTTCTATATCTCTCAAGCAACTTGAATTTTTCAAGTTCATAATAGTGGTCATAAATTATTTTTTCAAAGTCACCTATATATTTATGATCAAAAAGGTTAATTTTGTAATTGTTTTATTTCTCCATCATCTGTGCATAGTAAGACTTGTATTTTTACTTTGCTTTTTGCCCTTTTGATGCCAGAATAGATCAGATTCTCCATGGCTTTCTTCTACACAGTTATATTCTGCATCTTTCAGTTGAGAGACAGATTTTATTAGAAATTTTTGGGGGATTTATTTCTAATTTTTGATGAACTGGAGAGCTAATCAAATGAGTTAGCATTGAAGTATATGGGAAAAAACCCTTTTGGTACTTTCCTGTTATCTCAGTACCTCATTCCTAGACCGCAATACCATCCAGAAAAATCTTTAGGACAAGTTCATAATCACAACAACCTACCAGAAACTGTGAATTTTATTTTTCTGCATTCTGCTGAAACAAATTTTGTTAGGCAGTTAGGTAAAGTTAGGTTAGGTCAGGTTATGTTAGTGAAAAGATAGTTGTAACTAACATAACCTGACCTAACCAAACTTCACCTAACCACCTCCAAAAATCTGTTTCAGCAGAAACCCAAAGAAAGCAGAAACTGATTTTTGGAGGCAGTTAGGTGAAGTTAGGTTAAGTCTGGTTAAATTAGTCAGAGGGAAGGTACAGAGATAACAGGAAATTAGTTACTGAGATAACAGGAAAGTACCAAAAAAAGATGTGACATGTGGAAATTTTGAAATAGGGACAAAGTCCCAACACCAATTGGGTTCACATCTCAGTGTCTCACTGTATATGTATTATAATCAGAAAAGAGAATTGGGTTTTATTGATTGCTTACCGTGTCAGAACAGTCTTTGACATTGTCCTTTTTGAAGCAATACCCAGCATCAAGTGGATCCAACCCAGCAAAGCTGTTGTTAAGAATTCTTGGACAAGCTGCCAACCCAATGAACTCACTTTGTTCAAGATAGATGTCACTGTATGCTGAATGAACAAAAAGATTATTCTTGCACAAGTTCAATGACAGACATATTGCTGGTCTTTACAGCAGTGCTTGGATTTAATGGATGCCATAATATATGGATCAAAATTTAACTTTGGTTGAACTTTGACAACTGAAACCTTCCCCAGCCAAAATATCCTCCTGATTTCAAATTTTTACAAGTCCCTGTCTGAATTCCCCCTATAGGAACAGTGCATTGAAAGCCTCCCTAACTCAAAAGGTTTACCCCTCAAACTGCCATAACTCAAATTTGTGGAGGCCTTTTGGCTATTTTTATTGACCCAGGAAAGAGGAAAACAATGGAAAAAGTAACTGGATGCATTTTGAAAAAAAGCAAAAGACTAATTTGGAAAGCATATCTTTAAGTCTCTGAGATGTGTGTCATTTCAACTCATTTCAGAAGCAATTTACGGCCCAGAAAACAGTAGAATCTCATGACAATGAAATTCTGTGGAAGGAATATTTGATCATGAGGAAGTCATTTATTTAGGGTGCTATACCCTCAATATAGTGTTTTTCAATGCCTAACAAAAGACTGTCCACTGAAATGAGTGTTGAAAACAGCATCCATTCATTTTGAGAAAGTCTCACAGGTTGTGTAAGAAATACACCTTCAAACCCCCCAAAGTTTGTAAACCAAATCATGGTTGGTTATCCAGGGCATCTAAGGCCAAAATTCAATAAGTCTGTCATCCAAAGATTTTGTTAACCAGGGTGTTTGTTAACCAAGACTCCACTGTACAAAAACCAGTCCAATTTTCCATTTTCTTAAATGAAAAATAGATCAAATCTCCATCACCCAACTTACTCCCATAGTCCACAAATGTCCAGTCAGGAATGACCCCAGCCTGGTCCTCCACGGTTGAAATCCCAGACTCAACGTCAAGTGGCGCAATTGCTGCATTCATTGGCAGGATATCCGGGAACATACTCATTGGCAAAATTGCCAAATTGTAGCGGATGAGGGAATTGGGGTTCCATTCGTTGCTGGCGGGCGGGGTTCCGTATTGGGGGTGATAGACGACCGAGTTGGTGGGAACGTAGACTTCGACTCTGTTGGGGTCATCCAGCGCTCTTTGATAATCTCCCAACACCACTATGAGCATTTTCAAGATGACTCCCCTGCGTTCGTATAAGGCCTTGTCCACACGGGTTGCTGACGTCAGCATGTACCTTTTATTATTTATTGTCAAAGAAAAATATTTCATTTATTTTTCATTCTTTGTTTCATTTTATAAAAAGTTTTTAATCATTCTGAAAGATTGAAGATGATAGAGAAAACAAAGACATCAGTCTCCTGTCAGGATATATATATTTATATACAGTGAGACCCCACATACGGATGCCTTGACCTGCGGACAATTTGACACAGGGACACTTATTTTCCCAGAAAAAATCAATAAATATGGCCTGACATGAGGACACTGACTCGACATAGGGACATTTTGTGATAAAACTGCAAATACATTTCAGGCCAAATTACAAGAAACAGATATTTCCAACNGACATTCCAGGATAAAATTCCAAAATAATTTTAGGAAAATCAATTTTTATCAGGCTCAATTGCAAGAAACATATGTTTCCAACCTAAGATCTATGCAAGAAACATTCTTTGGTACTTATCCCATCATTTTCCCATCCATTCAGCTAATTTAAAAAATGCCCTATAGCACAGAGGGACTTCCCTCTAGCTCTCTTTGTGACGTGGATGCTATTTTTCCAGATGCCAACTTTTCAATTTACTGTACAGAGGTACACTATTCAATGTTCCAAATGTTCTTATTGGTTTGAAAAGATATTCATTGATTCAAATTCAAGTGGAAAATTTTTTTTTTCATGAATTTCTGAAGAATATTTCTTCCATAAAACACCAATTAAAAATTATACAATGTAAGTCTATGGGAAAACAAGATTCAACTTGGGGACAATCTGACATAGGGACACTCTTGATGCACCAATTATGTCCGCATCTGGGGGTCTCACTGTAGGTTGGTTAGTTTGATAAGATGCTTTAAGTTTGATAAAATTAGACTATTATGCTAAAGATATTAAGGACTGTTATAGGTAAATGTTTTGGTTATTTTGATGAGGGTGGGTAACTTTTATGACTTTATCACTTGTACAGCATTTCTTACATGTATACAATTCAATTTTTTCTTTTAGAATACCTTGTTTTGCACCTTGACCTTTCATATATGATCCCGTTTTTAAAAATATTGTCCCCGCCGCAGTTGGGTCATCTGATGCACTTTCCCAATCAGTTGCTGAGGATCTTCACCCAGTGCTTCAAACCGTGGATCAACAAAAATCAGGAATAAAAAATGAAATGAATGATGACAGTGGAAACATAGTGCCACAAATCGTGGGTGGTACTAGAGTCAACAACAGAGGTGGTTTTCTGTCATACGGCCGTATAGAAGGCAACGTTGACACTTTCATAGTCAACAACCAGAGTGAAAAGGTCCGGGTTTCATCCAGAATGTACCTCAACACTGGTGGGGTCTTGATTTCTTATGCGTAAGGCCTACTGTTTTTTTTAAATATATTTCAAGCATTTAGTTTTAACTAGTCACGAGGGAAAAAAAGTTGAAGTTTCAAGAACACATTTTGATTTTTTTTATGATGAAGCCTCATTTTTACAGCTAAATATATATCATAATTTTATTTTTTCTGAAAGTTAGCAAATCAGGATCCATTTGAGGCATTTATGATTTCGGATTTCAATTTATAATAAATTATCAACTTGATCAACTATACAGCACCGTTTTCTTTCAAAAGTTGGCAGGCAAATTAAGTGTGCATCAAAAATGAAAATTTGAAAACACACCAACAAGGGGTGGTTTTTCTAATTTTTTTTTATCAAGAGCCAGTATTTTATTATATTGTATAAACATTTTCCAAGCAAGAAAAAAGCAACAAAAATATAAATTTGTATGATTTAAAGGAAGTGAAAGACTTAATTGGACAAATGAACCCCTGCCTCCAAGTTCAGCAGCCTTGAACTCAGTTAAGAAGCCATTTAAGCCCTGGAACATCATAATTTGCATTTTTTCCAAGTTTCTCTAAAAAAAAGGGCTTTGTATTCTAGTTCAAAACTATGTAATTCAAAGCCTTCAAAGTCAATTTTTTTGCAGTTTCCTTGAAATTTGACTTAGAGAGGTTCAACTCTATATATACAGTGAAACCCCAAGATGCAGACATAATGGGTGCATCAAGAGTGTCCCCAAGTCAAAATCTCCCTAAGTTGAGTCTTGTTTTCCCATAGACTTACATTACATAATTTTCAATAGGTGTTTTGTGGAAGAAATATTCTTCAGAATTCCCTGAAAAAATTTTTTTGCCACTTGAATTTGAAATAGTAAATACATTTTCAACTCAATAAGGACATTTGGAGCATTGAATAGTGTATCTCTGTACTGTGCACTGCAATTTTGGCATCTGGAAAAATAGCATCCACGTCACAAAGAGAGCTAGAGGGAAGTCTGTGCTATAGGGCATTTTTTAAATTAGCTGAATGGATGGGAAAATGATGGGATAAGTACCAAAGAATGTTTCTTGCATAGATCTTAGGTTGGAAACATATGTTTCTTGCAATTGAGCCTGATAAAAATTGATTTTCCTAAAATTATTTTGGAATTTTATCCTGGAATGTCCCCTGGTTGAGTCAGTGTCCTCATGTTGGGTCTTTTTTATGATTTTTTTGTTAAAAAATAAATGTCCCCATGTCAAATCATCCCCATGTCAAGGCGTCCGCATGTGGGGGTCTCACTGTATTCATTTTAACATCAAACTAACTAACCAAATCAAACTCACTAAAGAAACTGATTTAACCAGCTGAAGAAACTGATTTAACTAACTAAAGAAACTGATTCAATTAGCTGAAGAAATTGATTTAACTAACTGAAGAAACTGATTTAAGTAACTGAAGATACTGACTGAATAAAGCTTGAAAATTAATTTTAATTTCATGAGACTGGCTCATTCAAGTATAGCATCATCAAACTGCGCTAATTCAACTAACTCATCTAATCAAACTGAAACCAAACCAGAACAGCATAACCCGAATAACCTCACCTGAATTTACAGTACTGCATTTTTTTTATAAACATATCTTGATATTCTTGAGTACCTCAATAATGTAACACAGAGAATCATGTCGTATATTCGGCAAAATTTTTTAATTTTGTACACATCTTACAGATAGGAAAAATATCGAACAAAATATTTTCATCAACAGTACCGTATATACTCACCTAGAATCGTTGAAAATATTAGCCTTAAGCTGAGACTCAAAACGAGGCGACGAATTGAGCACATCATGATGTTCCTATACGAACCGAAACTGAATTCTGAAACACAAAGGAACGTTTCTGAAAACGTCTGAATTGCTGAAAATCCTGCTGTTCTCCGTCTTTCTCGAGCGAGTGTCGATTTCAGTACTGTGCTCGTACTCAGACAGTATCATCCATACGAACACGGAGCTAAATTGTGTGTTTTTTTTAATTTATTTGTGTGTTCAGTTCTCAAGAAAGAAATCGTGACGTTCGTTCCTCTGACGCATTTCAAGTGCGATTTTTTCACTGTTTTTTAAATATTTTTATCCTCGGTTCAAAAATGCATCATTTTCCCAATATTGTCAAAAATTTTTAAATGTAGAGTAAATCCATAAAATTGCGCTTTGTTGATGTGAAATTTTCGTTGAATTTTTTTTTCGCAATGGATTTCAGTAGGTAATTAATAAGAATATTCCTTCATTTCGACAGTATATATATTATTTTATTCTGAAGTTCAGCTGATTTTTGATATTTTGAAAATGCAAAGCAATTCAAAATATATTGTGAAGCATAAATTTCAAATCTGCACACAATTTTATATATTTTTAAATTCGATATTGAAGGTGTGAAGAAATTATTCGTCGAACGAAATAAAGAAAGAATCAGCCGCAGATTTGACGTCACCAAATGTCAATTTTCTTCACACTTCAACATTTATTTTTCAAGACGTATTTTTTGTTCAAAGACGAAGTACTCCCGGATTTTCTTTTTTTGCTTTTTCCTTCCATTTGTCAGTCGTCTTGAACGTCATTTCGATTTGAGAATCGTTGTGCTAAAAAAAGTTCTTCAGGAGTTCACTTATTTTTAAAAGAACTAAAGAAATTGTGACTTTCAGGGTTTAGAAAAGTGAGAAAGTCATGTTTATGAGTCTGTTGTTTCTGTCAACCTTCTTGGCATTCAATCCAGCCACAATTACAAATTCCAGTCGTGAGTTTTGTCGTTGAATAAGTATTTTTGATTTGTTGAAAATCATGAGAAAAATATTGCATTTAAGGAATGTTTAAAATTATATTTTTTTCGTTTTTTTAAAATTATTTTTCCACAGGATTAGACGATGGGAGGAGTGAGTTGCAAAACGGAAAGTTTCTTCGACTCCCAATATCGCAGAGACAGTCTGGCAAATCCTGTGACAATTTGGCGGGCAATTTCGACGAAGACTCGGAATCTCAGCCGGAAATCAGCACTTTCATGCACCCGTTTTATGCGAGGATTGAAGGCGATTTGAGTCGCTCCAACTCCGACAATGGAGGCGAAGGAGAATCTGTCTTCAGATACGTTTTATCTGCTGGTGCCCTCATTTCCAACAGGTATGTATACTGTATGTCATTGGTTTCATTCTATAAGTTTGCAAAATTTAGCCGCGTTTTTTAAAATGAATTTTGACGTGAGAATTTTCTTCAATTTCTCGTGTCGAATATTTTTGCATGCGCATCAGTTTTCCATGTGGAATTTCTGAAATTTTTCTTTGAATTGAAAGAATAAAATATTTAAAAAAATTTAGAGAAGAATGTCACTTGGAAGAAAACAGCTGACAATACTGCTTCTGCAAAGCAATTTTATTTTCATTTAACCTTTGTGCAGCAGAGTCCGACTATTTTTGCAAAATTTTGTGGCACCTCAGAGAGGTTTGGAAAAAAATGATAACAGGTGGTCAAGGGCAAAGTCGGGAAAAATCCCGATGCTTTTTTCTCTGAGAGCAGAAAAATGTTGTGGGCAAAAAAAAAAATTATCAGTTAGGCTGTGAGAGGTCCTCAGACCCCAACACAAATACCAGGTTTTAGTGAAATAAGTTTATAGCACAATCGGCCGTTTGCGGCCTAAGGGTCCTGAACCCTCAACTTGTGTTTATCAGCAATGTCCAAGTCCACAAATAATATTTCCCAGCAATAAAAGTCACACACAAAATATGCAGGTCTGTTCTTTCCAAAGTCCAGAGCAGGATTGATTGATTCTGCTGTTCCTTCCTCACAGGTCCTGGTCCTCCCCAGTGGAAAGCTTCTCCAAGGTTTTCACTGGGGTGTGACTAATTTTCTGTTTGTAAAATTCTTCATAATTCCTTTCATCAAGTGATGATTCACTTGGTGGAATGTTTTTCCTGAAGATCAATATCTTCAGGTTTCATAATGTTTTTAATAAAAGATATTTCTGTTGTTATCTTGAATTGTTTGGAATTTTCGAGATATTTGTTTTTATGTACGACGTGGCATTTCCTACGCTGCATCGTACTTTCTGTGCCTCTCCTGTTCCTGCGCTGCGGGCGACATCTAGTCAACCCGCAACAGAACCCCCCTTGGGCTTTCTGGTTTCACCATCGGCGGCGGGAACGGTAAGCCCAATCGGCGTAGGCAAAGTTGCGGGGAGTAGAGATGGCGGCGCGCATGCGCGGCGCTTCCAGAAAATTCTGGAAGCCGGTAGAGCAGACCAGTCCAGTTCCAGTCATCATTATGACTGGATGGCGCAATGTGCGCTGGTCTTCTTGGTCTGCAGCATTGAGGAAGGCGTCAGTTTTTGGTGAAGTCGTCTTCTACAAAGTGTTTGAAAAAAAAAAGTGCCGGCTGGTGTATGTGTGACGATGTTGATCTCCTTTGTTAGTACAAGGAGGAGGTCAATTGTCGTTGTGCATTTGCCGCAGGTGATGTCATCAAGAAGTGTTTGAAAATAAATTGTTTGTAAAAGTGCTGATGTAGATGCTTTGATGTGGAACGCAGATGGTGTCATGTCTTGAGATGTCAAAGACTGTGCTCATGGTAATTGTGTGGGCAAAGTTTTTGACGTTTTCGAGACGTACGTCAGTTGGTGTCGTAGATCTTGTTTGCAAGTGTCAATTTTGTTGTGTGTGACTTTGGGCCTTCTGGGTGTGAAGGGCCTCACCCATGTGAATGGTGTGGGCAAAGTTCTTCACATTCTCCAGGCCTGAGTCCGTGTTTTCAATTTCCTCATGTTTGTAAAAATTTTGAAGTGGTCCATTGCTGTCGTACAGCACGTTGTGCCATAGGATTTGAAAAGCTTAGCCCACGTTTGACATGTGGGCAAAGTTTTTCACATTCTCCTGGTGTGCGTTAGTTTTGTCACAGCAATCTGTGTAAAACATAACTTTTTAGTTGAAGCAGGAGACAATGATCTCAACTGCTTGTAGGCATGAGCCGCAAATTTGTATCATTCCTTTGCAAAGTTTGTTGCATCGTTTTCATTAGGCAAGCTCATATGTTTTGTTTCATGTTTGTACTGCGCATGTGCAGTTGCGCAAAAGGTTCATTTTTGCTTCGTGTCCAGTGTTTATATAATTCCGTGTGATGTGGCGTGTGGCTTCATGCCTTTGGACTTGAAGGGTTTTACTCACGGAAACGTGTGGGCAAAATTCTTCACGTTCTCCAGGCGTAAGTTGATCATGCCATTATAGGTAGTGAAATCAATATTTCAAACCTTCGTTCGATTGTTGTGTTTGTAAGAGGGAATTTGTCCCATTTAAGGCGACTCGTATGCCTCTTCTCATCGGTTTAGTACAACCGGCATCTCGAAACAGGTCAAGGTAAAGGAGGTATTGACCTCTGGCGGTTCGTACGCCGATTCCCATCGGGGAGTTTTGGCATAACCCAGGAATCCACTCACAACCATCGGTATAGTCAACCGGCATCTCGAAACAGGTTGAGGTAAAGGCAGAACACGCCTAGGTGCAGTGACCAAGTGTGGTGCTGTGACCAAGTTTCCATCGTCCAAACTCATATCGAAAATGTTCAAGGTACAGGAGGTATTGACCTCCAGGCGTCTCGTACGCCACTATGTTGTACAACATTTTTTCATGTGAGAGCTCTCATTAGACTCAATTGACAAGGGTGAGTGTCAATTTATTGTACCCCTTGGCATGAGGGACAATCTTGTGACACATGTCTGCTTTCTCGTTCTTTTGCAGAAGCGGCAGATATGAGCAGTGGCTCTGATGCCGGGAACAGCGACCCATTGAGCATGGAGAACCAGGACTTCGAATTGCCACGTCGGAAGGTTCGACGACTGGACAACAACGTGGGAGTAATGCAGTTCCCCAGCGGTGCAGAAGAGTTGGCACCAGTGTTTGGCCGTTTGAATGCAGACTGCTTACACCGACTGAATACCCTGCTGCCGGTTGTCGAGACATCTGCATGTACGGACATGATGAAGGCGCACTTGGAGCAGAGCGTAGCAATCAATCGCATGAGAATCGAGCGTGTCCAGAAGGAGTCGGATGAACTGGATCGGACTGCAACAGAGATGGAAGAACGTCGTGACGCCATTGAAAGGCAGATTGCATCAGACAAAGAGCGCATACGCCGTGGGGAGGCCCTGATTGCAGCCTCAGATGACTGCTTGAAGGAAGCCTTTAATTCCAGGATGCAGATTGACGAGGGACGTCTTTGTTTGACATTTGGAAGCGGCGGAATGCTGTTTTTCTCCTCTTTCCAAGCTTGCAAAGAGCTAGATGGTGTGTATGGCACTCAAACTTTGTTTGAAAACATGTTTATATTTGTACGTCAAATGTGTGTAGGTCGTGTTTGAATTTTTGACCTGGCTGGAGAACCAAAGTTGTCCATGGCGTATGGCCCAGCTGACGAGCTTCAGGAGCTGTGGCTGAGGGAATATGATGCAAGGGATTTGTCATCTCCTAGGACATCATCTACACCACCAATGCCAAATAAGGTAACAGTGCAAGCCTTGCAAGCAGCCCTGGAAAAGTGTAAGGAAGTTGGGGAGCGTCTTCGTTCCCAGTCCTGTGAGTCGGCAAGGGCTGCTGCAGTTGTGGACGTAGAAGTGGATGGTGGAGATTCGGATGAAGGCGGGAATGTGCAGCCAGTTGAAGTCCCTCAAAACGTCAATGCCGTTTTCACAACTTATCGTAAGTGTTTTCAAACTCAATGATATATGATTGTTTGTAAAAAATATCTGTTCTGATGTATGCTCAGGTCGGCGTTCAACTGGATGGTGGGAGTTCGATCCTGAAGACTGGGATCAGTACATCACCAATGTTGCCGATCGGATGGGCATTTCGGATGGAAATGTTTGTAAATTGAAGGGCCAACATTTGCCGACACCAGGATGCAGTGTTCAGGACATCCTGTATGGGAACAGAGCATTGCAGGTTATCCGGGATGAGGCTCGTGCTTGCGCTGCAGTGCGAGTGCTGCTCCTGGGGACTTCATTGATCTGTCCTTGGAGAGTTGGAGCTCCAGATAAAACGTATATTACCCGCGTTGGGGAGAAAAAGGATCACGTATTTCCAGTGTTCGATTTCAGTCATCTGACAAAGGACCTGAATTTCGATGTATATCAGGTTTGTGTTTGAAAAGGGATGTTTGTGACCATTTAATTCATCCTTTCTCTGTTTGTAGTATGGGGCAAGCGGATTGTGTGCTGTATATGGAAGCAAGTACAACTTGTGGTCCGCCAAGGATGTCCGAAAACGGGTGTATGAGGACCTGAAGCTCCCTGAAGATTTCCAGTTCACGCAATTGTGCGTTCNTGTGTGCTGTATATGGAAGCAAGTACAACTTGTGGTCCGCCAAGGATGTCCGAGAACGGGTGTATGAGGACCTGAAGCTCCCTGAAGATTTCCAGTTCACGCAATTGTGCGTTCGGATTGGAACAAACGACATCAAGGAGCTCTGCACAGTGACTGGTCATTGCAAGTACTCAAACTTCATGGCTTTCTTCAACAACTTGAAAGCGTACTACCGGCGCTTGTCAAAGGTCTTCAAGTGCCCTGTCTTTGCTTTGGGCGCCTCATCCCCAGGAGAATGGACAGGGGAGTTTCGGCTGCATCGGGAGACGGGATTGCCCGTTTTTCCATTGAGACATGTTGATCACGGCAGGGTGACAACTGAACAACGCTTGGGTGCTGGCTCTTTTTTCCAAGGATTACTTGATAAGATGTTGCATCAAGAAGTTGGCCGTTTGCATGGTCATTCGTCAGATGTGGTTGGATGGTGGGCACTGCCCACGCCATTGGATTACTTGGCGCCATTTGCAAAGATCACCAAAAACGATTTCAAATCATTTGGTCATTTGAATTCCCGCGCCTATTTGTGGTTTGCACGGGACCATGTCCTTGCCATGCAGTTTGCGACATTGATAACAGCTGGAGATTCGGTGACGAATGTGCCGATTTGTCCTGGACAGGCACCGACATGGAATCCAGATGGGACTGCGTCGCCAGGGAAATCACCATGTGAATCTCATTTGCATTTCCGGAATGATTCGGAGTATGCCTGTCCAATGTAGGCACGTGGACATGTGGAATTCGGTGGAGGCGGCATCATCAAGAATCCTTTTGATGAGTGAGTAACGTCAAACGAATGTTTGGAAGAATGTTTGAATATTGTACCATTATGTTTGTGATCCTTTCAGAATCAAGGATTTGCTGTACAAGAACTATGAAGAGACGTTTGCGTCAGAGTTAACGTGGTTGTCCCGTGATCGTGTGTTGGCCCAACGGAGATGGGGCGCTTGGCCCATTGGATGCGTAGTGAAGGTTGTGGAGGACAATGAGCGCATGATCATCGGGATGTCGGATGATAATTGGTTGTGGTTGGTGGGCCCACGTGGACGCGTTTTGGTTGCTGCCAGCGAAGTAGAGGCTGAATTGCCTTTTTGATCTGTTTGTAATATTGTTTGATCTCTGGTTTGTTGGGACCAACTGAGCTTGAGGTTTGTGGGCTGATCCTTTGTTTGTAATTTGCTCAGTATTCTTTTGAA